>OY986049.1:5440025-5732688 GCA_963920205.1 Stenodema calcarata
CTATGGAAGCACTCATTTGTAGGGGTGTTAGATAGTTCGACAGTCCTATCAATTGATCGATAGCAGTTTCCTATCAATAGCCCTACAAATGAGTGCTTCCATAGCATTTACCATAGTTGTTAGCTATACAACCCATCACAGTAAAGCGAGCCTCCACAAATGAGTAGGGGTGTTAGATAGTTCGACAGTCCTATCATTTGATCGATAGCAGTTTCCTATCAATAGCCCTACAAATGAGTGCTTTCACCTAGAGTGCCGCAGAGTTGAGAGCGAGCGAGAGCGTTGAGAATGAGGGGCAGGGGCGGAAGTATAGCACCACCTGGAAGTGGTCTATTCGCGAGGGGGGAGGGAGAGTGGCTGACGTACAAGGCCTACTTCTCTTTATGCATGCCAATGGTTTCTAACCTACATGTTCTTCCCTTTGTGTGTATAAAGGCTAACCATGTGCATTCCTTAACCCCACTCCTTTCATCTGCTTAAAGGGTACTTTTAATACTGGTACACGAGCTCGTTATCTATACCTTGTAGGCTGTTCTTGTATTGCTATTTATATTCTTTCTGGTTTGTTACAATTATTACTCTTACTACGATAATCACTCTGTATTCATCTTGTCTGCTATGTCTTTATCTGCTCTGGATCCGTTTAGCCGGCCAATGTATGTACCACCTTGTGGTATCTGTGTCTCCTCTGTGAGGGTTTAGCCTATATTGTATCACTTGGTAGGTATCGGAGACTCCTCCGTGAGGATTTAGCCGTTTAATGTACCCTTTGAGGTATCGGTGTCTCCGCTGTGACGGTTAAGCCATCTAATGCACCACTTTGTGGTATTGGTGTCTCCACTGGGAGGGGTTTTAGCCATGTAATGTGCCCTTTGAGGTATCGGTGCCTCCAGTGTGAGGGGATTTCAGAGGAGGTTTATACTCGTAGATGCAGAAATGATTGAGCGCCTAATCGCTACAGAACGTACAGCAATTACTCTGTATTCATCTTGTCCGCTGTGTCTTTATCACTTAAACTGTCCCATCTACCATTATATTCTGCCTCTTTTTACCTACTCTATTTATCTTGTTTCTGTATTCAGTTACAATTATTACTCTTACGACTATAATCACTCTGTATTATCCTGTTTCTACCATCTATCTTGTCTGCAGTGTCTTTATCACTTAAACTGTAGCACCTATCATTTTTCTGTCTCTATTTACCTTCGCTATTTATCATGTTTCTGTATTCAATTTGTATGTTTTGGCCAAGCCTCGTCTCATTTGAGTCCCATATTAGAAAACATGTAACAATCAACATTACTACCTCCCCTTCCCCAGCAACCACCACCGGACAACCTCCCTGGCTTCGACAGAGCACGAGGACAATGGAATTGACGCGTCTTACCTAAGGCCACGGGAAACAAGGGTTGGTATCTCTATCTGCTACCGCGATAACGTCATGCTATATGGCCTGCCTATGGAAGGAACTGCCTTGGCAAAAGGAGCCAGGTCAATTAGTCCCAGTCTACCCTGGCGTACCCCGGCTGCCCGCATGAGGACATGCTCAATCTTACCCCGGGAGTGATGTACCGACTCGAAAGGCGGACCAACCTGCCGAGAGGATAAGGATGGCAGCACTGCGCGGGTGGCACCACTGCGCGGATCCGCACCGGCCAGCTGACGATTCGAGGTTTTGATATGAGATACCAACACGATGATTTTCCGGTGCTGACGGTACATTGGTATGTCACGGTTGCAACACCCGTGACCTATTTCCGGGGGCTGGACGGCGATTTTACGTGGAACTGCAGTCATTCGATTCCCCGATTCCGATTTGAGAATACCTAGCGAGACGTGTGCTTGGCGAGTTAGGTTTCTTTACTTTATAATATATTCTTGAGGAATCAATTAGTTCTCATTCCTTACTACCGAGAGTACACCGTTAGTCGGTAGTGTGGTATTTACGTCCTTTCTCCCCTTCGGGGAGAAAGCGCGTAAATACCACACGGTAGTGAAGTAGGTACTAACACGTGAAAAAGTGTAGTATTTGTGTGCTATCTCCTGCACATGAATACTACACAAGTTAGTACAGACCTATCTCCTGCAGCCTAAGTCGTAATTTTTCCTCTCTCGTAGGTATTCACTTTCAGTTACAATAAGTGTTACCAATAAATACAACTTCGAGCTTTCTACGAGGCTCACTGTATGTAATATCGTTTCATAACTATATTTGATTGAGCGTGAATTCATTTTATTGTCGATCTTATTGATGACCGTTCCACATTTTTATCTCGTCTTACTAAAAGAGTGGGTTTCACGGTCTAGTTTTCCAAAGAGACAAATTAGTTCATCATGACAGTCATCTCTGATTAGGAACAACTGTTGCATTTCGTTTTCGTCATCTTAGATCCGAATCCTTCTTCGGCACAACGGGGTCAATGTCTATCATCAGTTGCTTCTATTGGATTTCTAGGCAAAACCGTTGAAAATATCTCGCATTTCTCGTTCGTTCGTGGATCGATATAATTGGACCGTATCAATCATTTTTGATAATTGGACATTGCAGGACCTGGTTCTTCTAATTGATCAATTATACTAATTTAATAGCAACATTATTCGACATTAAAAAGACGTCCTAATAATTCAATTGACTTCTTTATCAATCGGGTTTTACGAGTGTAACTTACACTTTTATCGAAATACAAGTTTATTTGATTATTTCAATTCTCAGATCTGAGAATTCGTTATTATAATTCCAATAGAGTGCCATTCGATCATGATCAAATGGAACAGGGAATTTCATGTTTGGATCCGATCAATGTGGCCAAAAATACACATGTTTGAATAAAGTAGAAGAGCTGTACGAAGAGCTGTTCAGACATGTCAAATCATCAAAAACATTCGTTTTAGTTAGGTAAAGATGATGGATAAATATATGAATGACACCTCAGTACTTTGGGGGATCCCAAGTATAATAGATATATGAGTGGAACGAGTATCGCTTATTTTACCTGTCGAAGAGCAGTCCAAATCAGATTGAATCGACCCTTCGTGTACATCGATACTGGACCGAACGAAACGGGCGTATCACTCGAAAACATCACTCTGAAAGGTCGGAAAAAAGAGCTAATAGAGTTAGTCTTGAACCTTTTACCCTACCTTATATACTCGTATATCACTGGGCCTATAACTGTGAGTCCCTCCTACCCCTCTACGAAAACCTTTTAGAGTAATTTGTCTCAAAAACAAGATTCCATCACACTTTTCCCGTGTGAGTAGTTCTAACGTCATTATTTCATTCTTACTCTATCCCTCCAAGTGACGAACTCCTACAGTTTTACTGCTTAAGAATTATCTCTGAACTCTTAATGGGATCTAATGGAAACCTGAAGTGGCCATTACTATTCTAAACAAAGCTTTACTTTACTCCCTTCGAGCGATAAGTTAGCGAAAAAAATGTAACTCCCTGTTTTGAAATTCAGATGAGATGCATAAAAGTAGTACACACATTAATGCAATCGCTGAGGTTACAATAAAAAGACGTTAGAGAGAGAACGACAGTATAGTCGAATCATCCTTATTTAACAACTTATAACTTTTTTTTAACACTAGCACACTGAGTTACCCAGAATTTCGTATTTGAATCAATTTCTCGTTGACGAAATCTTAATCAAAAAGATTTTAGATACTGGAGTCAAATCTTTCCCTTTCTCCAAGTAAGTAGTAAAACATCAATGTCAATTTCTTTGAGAGCTTTTGAAACACCTTGGAAATAACAGTACCTGCCTACCACTAATTATACTTGCAAATGAATCCTATAAAAATATAAAACATGATCCCCTTGCTCATACCGCTGTCATTTGAGAGTGTAGCAACTCCTACAGATTTGGCGTTTTTCCAGAACTTTTTTTGTAACTGGACGTTCTTTGCGGTTCATTTTAGTTCTACATGATGCTTGAGTAGTCGGTCAGGTTACTAGTGCGCGGGGGTTGGTGAATAATGTGACGTTCACGATACCATCTAGCAGTTGGACAAGCACTAGGACTTGGGGCGTGCATAGCTGGTCAGGAAGTGATTTTCCTTTCGGCCTATAATCGAAGTATGGTGAATATGAGGAGTATAATATCTGATGGGCAGAATAGTAAATGTTTCAAAAAATCAAAAACCGCTTCTAGACTTGACAATGTAATGTCTATCTTGTATCTAAATTTAGATACTCCATCTCGTATCTAAATTTTCTAAATGGGCGGTCATGGGTTCTAATTACAACTTCTTGTTCTGTTACAGGTCAGTAGTCTCTGGGTCGATTGGCCAAGACGCAACCAACAACCTAACATGGCTTCAACGGCAACAACAGAAGCTGCAAGACAGGCGAGAGGTTCAAAAGAGGTGGGAGCGAGAACCGTCGGGCTCGATGCTCTTATCAGAACTCAGGATGTCACAGACAGTCAACAGGTCCCCAAGCAGACGAACAGACGGGTACAGTATCGTTCAGTTAGTATACGATTCAGTTAGATAACACCACGAGAAATGAATGTGGGAGTAGACTTAAATACACATGTTTCAATTAGCAAAAATACTTCAAAAGAAACATAATCGAATAAAAAGTAGAATCATTGAAAGCAATGAGTTGGTTTTACATGAAAACTATTACCCCCAAAAAACACTCCGTGTAAAAATCACGCATCGCAAATATCATTCTACAGCGACTGGAAAAAGTTACGATATCCATTAAGCATGATGAAAAGAGTACTTATGAAGTGCGATGAGATTATATAGAAACTAACGAGATGTGCAAACCACTTCACGAGCCCGTTTCTAACCCGTTTCGCAAGTTGCTTGTGGAAGTAATAAAAACGTCTCGCAATAGCGCCAAGGGGAGATTTCGAAAGGGGTACGGTGCTTGTGAAGTGGTTAAGCTTTTCATTATACTTAGCTCCTTAATGAGGAAAAGGGCGGGCGGGGAAAGTGGATATCATAACTTTTTCCGGCCTCTGAAGAATGATATTTGCGAGGCGGGGTGATTTTTACACGGAGTGTTTTTTGGGGGGATAAAGCTCTTCATGACGCGGTGCTCATTTCAAGACAGTTGGGTCCAGAATACCGATTTCCCCTTGTTTGGTTTTTGTTGGTTTTTGGAGAAAACATTCGGTCTAGAAGCACCATTCTAATCTTAAATTAAAGTTTATTAAATTTTCCTCAAATCCTTTTTCCATGACAGTTTTTTAGGAACAGTAGTTTGGCCGGTAAGGGACTAGAAAAATGGCCGTAACATAAATTTTACACTTTTTGGAAAAAAATGGCATGTTTTTGCAGAGCTCGGACTCTACGGAGTTCTATCGCCACAGAAATTATATGGAATTTTATGTAGGTACCTACTTTAAAATACGACAGCAACAGCAGTTACGCAGCCTGTTGGTGGAAAGTTGAATAACTGATTTTTTTCGACAAAAAACCAAATCTAATGCATATTTTCTCTCCTTTTCGAGCACCACGAAGTGAGCATACGGTTTTCAGGGTTGCAAATTTATGTAGGTACACACAAAAAAATCATAGATACATGCGCATATGCAAAGTTTGCCTTCTTCGAGTCTACATTGACTAAGCTACAATTCAGTGATAGACATTCATTTCACATGGAACCGCTTCAAATAGTAGGATTTGGAGCATATTTAGCATATAAAAAACTCGCGAAAGTCATTTCCTAGACTGTTTGGGGTAGGGATGCAAATCGATTAATCGAATAGGTAGGTAATTGATTATTTGACCCCGATACGAGTAATTGATTAATTTTAATCGATGTATAGCTACCGATTATTTGTATTAATCGATTATTGTTTTTTGATTAGTCGTTTTTCAAATACCTTCAGGATTTTGAAAGAGCATAAGCATGGACGAAGGAGGTATCCTTCATCCATGGAGGTAGTAACAATAACAACAACGATTCTTCTTCAACCATGTCTTTGTCATTTGTCTTCTACTTTCATACTTGATACTTTTATCGGTTCTATTAAATAGGTATAAATTGTATACCTTCAATTTATAATCAAATCTCTACCTTACTGGGAAAAACTTAATTGGTCACATCGATTATTACCTTATGATATCATTTGATGTTAGTGCGACAAGTACCTACCTACACTCGTGACGTCACTCTCATTAAGAAGAGACACTTTAAGGAAACCTGTAATATAACCTGACGCGAGAGAGGTTATAACTGTTCTAAGAGGTTATAAAAGTAGAATAGGAGTTTTTTAAATATTTTTTTAGTTCTCTCGTGTTTCACATGCGTGTTGTTTTCCCTCTCCTATCTAGAATTGACTATTTGGTTCCGATTTTGCATCCCAAGACAAAAACTAGGGATTTTCGTGTTTTTCAATTTGTTACATAATATGAATATGAATACTATTCATGCGCTGCAATGGCACTTTGAACGACATAAGAATCGGGAATCCGCCACTGTCATAAGTCAATCCCAAGGGTTTTGCATATAACCCCCACAACATTCGTCAAGCCGTTTGAGATTGCGTTTTTGTTACTATCACCATTTCTTTAGTATCAATATGTAACTATTCTACGAACTATTATCGAACACAATGGTAAACCACTTTATTGATTTCTCTCGTTCGGTTATTTTAGCTACGCAAGCGACACGAGCCACCTCCGTGACGAAGAAGACTTCACGGTTCCGCTTCACATCAACACCTCAGGCTCCAAAGGCTCCATCGGCAGCGCCCCCGTGTCTCCTCTTCTCCCTCACCGGAGCTCCTCAAGACGACACCCCCTTACATCAGCAGCGGCTCGAGCCAGGTCCGCTGATCCAGCACCCTTCACCGCCAAAACAAGGAAATATAGCGATTCGGTGAGTTACGCTCTCACACGCTCACTAAAGCAAAGACTTCTTTGTCAAGTAATATTGTGTTTTTGTTTTTCAACGTTTTTCTTATACCATTCTAAATAACTAAATGCACATTGCTTCATCCGTGTGCACTATTCCCACTTACTGCTTTAGATATATTACCATATTGCATGTTTCGTTTTCGACCAGCACTGGCCGTCATTGGGGGACCACTCCTTCTAGAGATAACCACTTCTCTACCATCCTGAATTGATTAGATTTAAAGTTACGTTGATGTAGAAAAGTTTTAGGCACTCCTACCACCACAAATCCTAGTATCAATTCCGTCCTACACCTAACTATCACCTTATTGCACCACGCAGACAGTATAAAATATAGATATCAATGAAGGCATGAAGTTACTTTGGCAACTTTCATGTCAGCCATAAGATCAAAAAATTATCATCTGCCACGAAATTAGTAATGAATCTCAACAGTTGATCAGAGGTATGGAAATGTCACAGTAGCTACCCCCGTGTACGTGTAATGATTAATCAAACCTCTAATTGATGATTAATACGATTGATTCGTCCTTGAACAAAAGTATCTCCCAGCGGACCCCCTTGCAAGGAATGGTTGCATGATCTGAGATGTTGCTTTTACTGTGTGAAATTGATGGCAACGTCTAAATACTTTCAGAGCATTGAGCATTGATTTGTGTGTCACGATGCAAATGTTAAATGGAAATGAGCATCTTGAACTGTTTGCCTTTGCTAGGTTCTTCTAGTAGGGGTCTTCTCATAATTCCTGTTATGTATAAGGGTAATTCCTGCTCTACATTCACTGAACAACAACTATATTTGAGCAGGAGTAGGACAATGAATGAGGAAAAAAATAGGGAGGAACCGTCCAACCTTGTAGGGCCGTGGAGAGTCCACTGAATATTCCTGCTCGTGTCTCCGTCAAGATTGCAGTAATGCCGTTGATTTATCTGCCGCGATTCCCCTTGGCCCATAACATGTTACAGTATTTCTTCAGTGACCCGAGAAATATGACTTGCGTGCCCCACATGACAACCATTTTTCCCTGAGATCTCATCATTCCAACACTTGTTATTGAGCTCCAGTTGGACTTCAGTTGTGTAGAGCTGGAGTTAATCTTCAGGGATTTATACAGATAGTGTCATTCATGGGCATTTATAACGAAACAATGAGGTTTCTTCTTCCTTGTTCCCCTGCACTAGTCCCCAAATCAATTCAAAAGCTCATTTCCATCGACTTGAAATTTCTTCTGTCTGGCTTCCATTAACTTCCGCCGCTGTACATAGCAATTTACCCTCCTTCGAGTTCCTCCTAATTCTACTCTGCATAATTCCCTCAACTGTGGAATCTGTCAAACCTGTGTTGTTCCTTTGCCTGATGATACAGCTGTAAGTCACTGTTACCGTTTGAAGACAACTCAAAGTACATGATCGGAGGATGGTTGCCAATAAGAGGTGAGTGTAAACCCCATGGCGCTGGAACGGTCTCCTAACTTAGCGACCCTGTAGGTCCTGAAATCATCTACGTTACCTATGGATTCGAAAGAAGAAAAAAACTGACAAAATCAAACGTGTCACGTCACTACTGATACAAACACCTAAATTTAGAGGATGGCCTCTAAAGTACATGTCCATGTTATTACAATTTTCATACTCATTCAACATAGTTTAGATGTAATTCTGCTTCAGAATTTATTTATCTAATCATTTAACTTACATTCCATACAGTCGTACATTTATGTCAACTACAGTGGCCATAACACAAGTTCATATCTTGACCCAACAACTCCGCTATAATGCAGTCGGTACGAACCAAATTCGGACGAAAGTCAAAATCAACCGCGTTAGTGAAGGAATGAGGATTTTTCAATTGATACGAAACATTAAATTTTGCAGTGTGCATTCGGCTTACGAACTCAAAATGTTCAGGATGCGTTTAAAATGACTGGTATGTAGCTTTTTAACTCTTACTGGGGGAAATTTTGAGCTTATTAATTATTATTAGTGCTCAGATTTCAAGGACCTGTTTCTGTCCTTCAAATGAGGCTTACTGGACAAAATCCACCTATTGGACTAAACACTGCATTATTCGTAGATTTATACTGCCCTGTGATGGAAGAACGCCTCATCTCCAAAGTTGACAAAAATGGGGTTTTCAAATGACCCCCATTTTTCTGACTCGCTCTTGAAGGAGAAATGCCTCAAGTACGCCTTTTGATGGAGAAACGCCTCATCTTCTGGTCTCAACGCCTTACATCATTGTGCATTTTGATACAATTCGAAGGTGAAACGCCTCATCTCACTTAATATTGAATTGAGGCGATTCTCCTTGCAAAGTTTTGCTCCAAACTGCTTCAGATTTTGGTGTTTAATCGGGACTCGAAAGGCGTTTCTCGATCAAATATTTACTGAGCTGTTTGGGCTTGAGGTCTTTTTAAACAAAACAACTAGGAATTAATTATTTTGTGAAGGCGTGGATAATTCCTTGGGGGTTTCCCAGGTTTGAGGTGTTTCTCCTTTAAAAAACTGCAATGTTATGATTTACAGATTAGGCGTTTCTGTTTCACAAGACAGTATACTTGTACGAGTGCTAGATAGTGGTGTCTCAAAATAGGGGTAGAAAAATGAGATGCATTGAAGTCCTAAATGCCGCACGATTTGGAGTCCCTGGTCAATCAAGAACGTTTTCCATTTTAGATGCGATCAAGGTATAGGGTGAGGACACTACTTATTATTTGGTCCGTTTTGTGACTGCTCGAATTCACTATAAGAGGTAGATTGAAGGAATCTTCAGGGTCGAAACTGGTCGCTTAGGATCTGAGGGAAGGTGGCTGTGATAAGTACTAATATTATGTTTAAAAAAATGACGCCTTGTTCACGATGGACTCAACAGAGCCCTGGCGGACTCTCAGAGCCGGACAGCGGCCTCCTGTCAGCCTTGGAGAGCGGATCCGCGACAAACACGAGGTCCCCCAGCGACTCTAGTGAAGAGACGACGGCTTGGCCACCGCCCCCTTCAGATCTACAGGTAGCCTCAAACCCCGGGGGTCATCTCTGATGGAAACAACTATAGGTTCCCACAAGTCCCAAAAATACTCATTGTCAGGTTGTCACACTGGCATTAAAATTGGACATAACGACTGAAGCTTCAACGCCCACAACACCCAAAACATGTACTGTATCCATGGTACATCAGGATCCCATTAATTTGTCCCAATGTCAATCTGTTATATAGTTCTCTAAAAAGTTTTCTACAGAGTTTTCTTTTTTATTAAAAAATATTCAAATCTCCACATAAACGGGCCTAAATTCACCTTAAATACAGAAACACTAGAGATCCCTAAGGATTATTCGTTGAAAAGACGAAATCGATAAATACTTGTAAAAATCTTTCGATCCAAAACCACTAGGTGCCTCTGCCATCGCTTCGTGACTGCTGAGTGAGGTGTTGACGACGAGTGACTTAGCAACCTCCCAAAAAATCCTTAACCATCCCGAATCACTCAATAATTTTGCTCTCTTTTCTTTTAAACTCCATTTAAAATATTCCATTTTCATAAGCCATTTAGGATAGTAGGTTGCATTACCGCTACCATCATAAGCTTCGATATTGTAATGCTAACGTTCTCTGATACGTCTGAAGCTCTTAACGAAAGGCTCTCTGGCGAGTTTTCAGAAAATTGAACCTGTAATCTACGCTCGTGAACTTTTTTTAATCTAAACTAGCGAACCCATTCGGGTTAGAAAATGTCTCAGTTAACGCTCTCAGAAATCTTCTAGTTGAATAATAATTATTAGATTTACCAAACTATCGAACACTGTCAATAAAAGAGCCTGAAATTTTGCTCTCAGAGCGTCATAATAATTTTTATCCTGTGTTATAAACAACCAAGTCAGAATTTCAAGGTAAATTTTGACAGCTGGGTTAAACAATGCAAAATTCTAGCCACTTGTTGATTTGAGCTTCCCTGGTTCAATCATTCGACACCTGCTAGAGAACAGCAATATTGCAATATTCGTGGTTAAGATGTTGTGGAATGTCAAGACAACCCTCCGATGACTTACCATTTTAAGTCCTTTCCCATCTCTCATTTTGATAATTCATAAACCGACTACTCAATTACCTTCGTGTCCACTATTGTGATTAGAAAATCTGGTTTCTCGTTATGCAGTCGACCTCAACGCTCAATGAGCATAATATGCTCATATTATGGAAAAATACGCGTACAAACATTTCATACAAACCTGTTTATATCTCACCCAATTGTACAACTCATCAGCAAATTAGCTTCACCACATGCTACTAATGAATCGTAATTCCCTCCAAAAACTGATCTAGAACCACCGTTTAAAGCTTGTTAGACCATGACAAATAAAACCCTGCGTATTCATTCGTTCCTCATTAAGGCTTACACTTCAGAGCTGACCCTTGGCGTTTCACTAACGTATTCATTTTTTTTTTCTTTTTCATTAACGATGTACCTAATCATTATTTTGTGATTTCTCCATTCCATGGTATTTAATCGGAAGCTTTTCTAATCCTCTTACACTGTTGAACTTAGGCATGTTTCGTGTGTTGTATTCGCACTGCATTGTAACACTTGAGCACTTTTTCACAGGACATACGACGGAGAGAGTCTCTCACACTCAACTTGGTATTTACCTCAAATTTTAAATACATTTGGCCATGTTTTGTTTTTTTTGGTTCTCTTTTCGCCCCTTAGTTTTTCTTCCGTTTCGCTGCACTGATGAGCAAATGGTTTACACACAACGTTCGTTATTTCGATTTGATAAATATTTAGAAGCGTTAGGATCAAAACAAACTACCATTGATGGCTGTTTTAAAAAACAGGGAATAATATTTATCTTATTTATACATTTGAATTGGTTGCTACTGCAAGCTTGTAATTCATTTACGAACATGGATACATCGTTATTTTATGCATATATACCATTTGCTGATCCCGCTTGCTGATAGACACTGTATTGAGCGATTGAACGTAGACGCACCTCCTATTTACGTCGTCGATTTTTCTCCATTTCCTTTCACGATTACTTCAACTATTGAGCTAAACTACGTTACCAATTGCTCGACCCTAAAATTTCAACTTTCCTTCAGTCGTCTTGATATTACACTACGCACCAATTTTATCGCAAATTAATTTTTATTAGAGCGTATCGTTGATTACTTTTCTAGCTCTTGAAAATTTGACTAAATTTGACTAAATTTTTCCTCTATTTTCACATTTATTTTCGAAATCTCTCATTTAATTCAAATTTTTATTACACGTTTATGTTTGAGATAAATTTTGTAAGTACTCACATTTCTGGCAGACCCATTTTGTGGATTGATTAAGAACTGCATAAGTGAAGTGTCGAAAAAATAATTGCTCTCGTTCTCAGTGGAATATCGGGGTTGGAGGTGATAACCTGTACAGGTGATGTAGCAGGTGAATTGGTGAGTTATTGATTAGGGCATTTATCGAATCGGTGCTCAGCAAAATTGTACTCAAGAGATGATATTGGATTATTTGAAGGGTGATTCCACGAGAAACGTCCAACGAATTCATGTAATAAGGATTCTCTCCATATTGTCCTACTAAGGAGGTATAAATAAATAGCACGAAAAGTCCTTGAAATTTTGGGTCTGGGATGAGGTGGATGTGCCGAAGCTTCGGTTGAATTGGATTCTTGAAACTTCCAGTTCGTCAGTCTTTACGCATGGGGAAAGAGGCGAGGCCGATGAGGGGATTTAGTAAAAATGATTAAATATTTCAAAGGAGATTTTCGTAACATTATCAGGAAGACAGGCACGCCCCATAGATGGGACATTGGTTTAGGGTGCTTTTGAGTAGGACCCTTTATGTTGGGGAGAGGTTTGAAAAAAAGCCTGTGGAGACATTCATTAGTTGTACTTGAATAGCTTGCCAAGTGAGAGAGACTTGACCGATGTTGATTTACCATCATTTAATGGGGCCAAGAAATGGGGGACCTTTATTTGTGTACTTAGTTCACTGTTTGCAGAGAGGACTGTTAGAGTCCAGAGGGGATGATGGACCAAACTGAATCGGTGAATGTTAAAGGGGCAATAAAGCTATTGGACCTTACCCATTTGTTGAACCAGAAACCATTTAATCATTTTTTGAACCATGAAACAATGAGGCTGCCCATATAGAATCCTAAAATGCAAAAAAAAAGAATATCGACAAAACATAGACAACTGCCCTTTTAATATTCACCGATTCAACTATAGATTGGTCTTTTAAAGTTTAGTTTTAGTAGTTTGAGAAAAGTCACCAAAGATTTGGGTAATTTTATTGTAAAAGGTTGGGCTTATGGGGCTTCACTTTGTAAACTTATTCAGCTATGTGAAGAAGATTTAATAATATTGAAACTGATTTCGCAGAAGGTGAGCCTCCGGAAAGAAAAAGAGATCCATGAACTTTGGATTTGGTGTAGGTACGGTAAATGAGCTAACCTGCACCCAGGAGTTTTGGCAGTTACTCCTCACCTGTGAGACTAGAGTTCGATCCCCCGCCACCCCTTAGTCCGAACCGGGAGCAACTGGTAGCCTCCAACGAGATAATCAGTTCAAATTCTGTTCCTGACTCAGAGGACGGCTGATCACATGATGACAAAGTCCACCGCGAGAGATGGGAAAAACTCACCCTCTAGAAGTAAAACCTAACTGGAAGTTTAGGAATCCCATTTCAAATGAGAGAAACCGCGTAATTGAAAAAGTTTACTCTATCACTTCATCAGTGGGTTGAAACCGGTTTAACAGTTCAACTTTTTGTTTTCGTCAAAACAAACACTCTTTGATAAATTTTTTCCGATCTCATCTGGAGTTCACTAGAAAATCATAGTAGAAACATGAAGTGAATCTGTTATTTACTTGGGATTTGTTATTTTCTTGTGGAATCACCGAAAGTTGGCAAAGTTTTTATTTAATAATGAAAAATTAATATGTAGCAATGTGGCGGATTTTCGACTTTTAGATGCATCATTTTATCAAATGCACACACAAGCTGCAGCTTTTTCTCCCTCCCTTGATTTTATTCGTTCTCACTAGAGCCCATTACTCACGCTTGTTTTGTATAGATTTCAACACACTGGATGGCACACGTAGTTTTTGACGCGTTGTTTCTGTTTCCTTGTATGATTTCCGACCGAAACAGCTACGGGACGAAGGATACTCCTGGAGAACGACATCGACAACGAGCGAAGGGACGGGAAGCCCGGCCAACAGCCCGAGACCACAAACTCCGGCTTTCCCCGTCCACCCGAGAACCCCCTACAGCAATGGGACTCATTCGCATTTCGACTTGTCGGGTCTACCCCCTAAAAGCCCTACAGCATCAAGGTGAGTGTCAAATCCTTTGAATGACGTCTAAGAGTAGGAGTTGTTGGTTTCAAAGGAAATCTCTATGAATCAGCCGGCTATTGTCAAATTGAGTTTCCCGCGTGACACTACATCGTGTATTAATTCCTGCTGTGGTCGGTATCTCCTAATTAAGGACTCCCACAGCACCACTAGTTTTGCAAATGCCAGGACCTGGTATTCTCTAACATCTCTATTCATCCATAACTACATATTACGATAAATGACATGTAGAGTTATTGACCATCGTAGTCTCCTAGATCAACGTCCGGCTTTATTGTAAAATAATAATTTATTACTCCTGAATAACCTCTTCCTAATATAATGAAATATGGGTAAACCTGAGTTATGCGGGTCGCAAAGTCGCAACCACAGCCAGAAGTTTAGATTTATATTCGTCCACCTTCGCTTTAACTCCCTTCGACCCTCCATATTTCTCCTCATTACGACCATTTTTTTCGAAAAGTTACGAGCGTTGGGAAGATTTCACGTTTGACGCATGCACGTTCAAAAGAGTATTTGAGGGACCGAAGTCTGTATCAACACGTCTTTCCTGGCGGTCTTTTGCAATCATCTGTGATGGCCTCATTATTGGTGACGTCTCAACCGGCCTCTGATCTTCAAGGGTTTCCACTCCACATAAGCGCACAACTCTCTCAACTCCAAATCTTACAAGCTGGCGTTCTCTCTCAGTACTCCTGAGGAATTACGACGGTGGGGATCACGAGCGAGATTCAGGATTATGGAATCTGTCAGGGGGAGCAGGTTGGCTTTTAACGCCAATTGGGTCCGAGAAACCCCACGTTGGTTCTTCCTCTCTATACATTCGTCTTCCACCTGTCTATGTCTTTTCCTTTCCTTTTTTCGCGTTTATAGTTCCACATCAGTTGAGGTTGTAGATTGGAATGGGGTTCAGGGTGTGGTTAAGGCCAAATAGGGCCTCGAGTTGCTGACGCAGCACATCATTTCAGAGCATCCAAATCGAAAATTTCAATCGTCCATCATACAATTCCGGAGGCTGATTTTTGTGATTTTTTTAATCACCTAAGAGTTAATTGGAAGTTTATACAAAATTTGAAATATACAAAATCAAAATTCGTTAGTAATCAACCTTAGCTAGCAGAAATTGAGAACGTAGCTGGATGAATCCAAAATGTTGTTTAGAGATATCGAGATATGGCGCCATGAAAATTGGTGGAAAAGAAACACTCCATTTCATACAAGAAATGTCAGTCGTTTTTCTCTATATTCAAGAAATTTGCCAATACGTATACCCCTTTTTTTTGGAGGACATAAATCTCGTATTCCCTGTTCCCATCCAAGATCTTTACAGTGTTTGAAAATAACTCAAGTAAGTCCCGTATTACGAAAAATAAAAATACTGTTGATATTTTTAAAAGTGATTTTGAAGTTGATTTTTAGAAGTTGATTTTAAAAGTGTCAATTAAAATGTAGGAGTAGTGGTGCAGAATAAATGAAAAGCTCTTTAGCTAGCTAGAACTTTTTATACTATGGAAAAGTTCGTCTTGAATCCCAGTGTTTCTCAACTGTTGAGTCACTTTATAACAGAACTTGAGTGAATTATCTCAGGACGAAAAATATTGTCAATAAATAAAACTAGACAATAAACTAGGTATTGGTAAGTCTTCTAAATCTTCACTCTTTTTGTCCATCTCTTCACTATTTTGGTTCAGTCTGGTGCGTTCAGAACCGTCGAATAGGTTTCCATTAAACTACCTGTTCTTCAAATTGACTTATTTCAGAATTGATCTGACGTCATCTTATTTTATTTTATTTTTTTCTATTCAATGGCTGTGGAAGTCATCTTGGTCGTAGGTTGCAACTCGATCCAACAATAGGATCTTGGGATTCTTTGGAGGGTTTCGACCAGAAATGACCGAATGCAAACCATTTGACAACACAATTCTCTTTGCAACCTTCTCTTACAACTATATCTGAGGTACCTATCGCTTCACCAGCTGTGGAAACGCAGGCATCCCCCTGCAATATTTCATTTTTCCTTCGATTATTCTCCCATGATTCTTCATTAACCACTTTTTTCTTTGCCCCAACTAGGTATACATACCTACATCACTAATCATTTCGGTATCATAAGATGAAAAAAAAAACGTGGGACACCGTTCTTTGGAAGATGGGAACAAAAATAAGGTTACAAAAACGCGCATACAACGAAACAATACATGATTTTGAGCTGAAATTTGGGAAGAATTCAAAAATGTTATCTCAGGAAAAAAGGGGTACGGCACCATATCGTCTTCTTCCAGCTACGTCCTTAATTGTTGAGATATTGAATCGTTAAAGCTCTTGAACAGGAATATGACTTGTGAAATCCGGGCTTATTGGAAATTGGTTCTTGAGAGTTTTTCGAGACCCGAAAAAATTCTGAATGTTGAAATTAAGTTTTAAATATTTTGAAAGAAGAAAATTTAAGAAACAAAGCTTGTAGTTTTCGAGGCTTCGTTGATCCTGTTATAAATAAATCATTTTATCATCATTGATTCCTGAATATTTATATGAATTTCCGCATTTCCAGGAAAGAGTGGTCAACGTTGGGAGAGACCCTCAACCGTGAGTTGTCCTCGGCCAGTTCACGTGGGTACGATAGTTCTGATAACCAGCACAGCCCGAAGGTACGAACTGACGTAGCATTTCTCCATTCATTTAACAGCTGATGTAAATATTGAGGAAAAATAAAACTGTATATTAATTGTTATTCATTTGCGACTCTCTCGATACACAATCACGACGATGAATGGCGTTTGATACGTGCATGGTAATCATAATTAAGCACTTTTTTCACATTATCACAATTCACTTTGCACTTGCCATGACGGGTATAGATGGATCATACCTAAGAACCTAATATTATAAATATTAGGGATTACCCAGTAGTTTTTGTTAATTCACTGTTCGTTTTAATATCAACTCTAAATATGTACTTATATTAATAAATTGTCCCTTCTGGTTTTGAACATGACTTGATGTAAGGTTGCGAATTGTGTACATTGATATCGTCTAGATAACTACTGATTTCCTGGTTCAAAAATAAAATTATTGTTATTTCATAATATCGTGTTTTGTTTAATTTAATGGTTTTATGAGATAGGCGGAAAATTTGATGTTATTTATTTTTCTTTTACGGTACAGAGCCCGGTTATGTCAAACGGCACGCTGAACGGCGGTCAGTCATCGCCCTCTCCGACGGTTTATTACGGAACTTCCCGCCGCTCGTCGATCCACAGCAACGGAGAGCCGCCGCAAGAGGTGTCGCCTGCCCACGTCAAATTTGTAAGAGACACGAGCAAGTACTGGTACAAGCCGACCATCTCACGAGAAGAAGGTACGAAGGAAAACCGATAGTTGGTAGATATTCTGAGTGCTACAGCGTTTGAAGTCCAGTAGAGTTTTTGTGGTCTAATTTGACCGCTCCATTCCATGTGAGTCAGTAGCAGTTCTCTCATCTACCTCCACGCCAGCACCCTGAACAAATTCAATTTCCCATTTAGCGTTGATGCTGATTGTTGCATTATTGATGTATGAACAACGACTGGGAAAACAAATTGTGTATCCCAACCATTCCTAAGTGATTGCCACAGCGCTCTATCAATCCCTTCTTAAATAACCACACAATCTACTCCTTGAGTTGAGTTAAACTGTAACAATGAGTGAATGAGATTATTCAGTCATCTTAATAATTTAGACGATGGAACCAGTCATCAATAATTATTATTGACTATGGAACCTTTTGGTCCAATAAATAATTGCTGGAGTCAGGGTGCATACCAGAAAGACTGAGAAAGATACCAAAAACATCCCTTCTGCTGGTAGGGGGAGCAGAAGTAAGTTGTTGTAACTCTTAGGTCGTTTTAATAAATCTCAGTACAAAAAATTAGGAGGTTAAAATATCAGTTTCACTTCAAGACGTATGCAATGACGAGTGTGGCTGTTGTCGCGAGGCACATACTTATATCGTCTTTTTGAAATGGTTTCATACACAAGCCCTGGCTCTTTTTCTCGTGGAATTTCTCTAACAGGAAGAATCTTGGAAGCAACCGCTACACTGCATTAAGGTCTCACGTACAATGTTACGGTTAGCCAGTACTGAAATCCATTAAAACGACCTCAGACTTACATCGAGAATTGCATTCTGCTTTGGTATCCTTGAAATTATCAATCTGAATCATATCTCTACAACGGCAAACACAAAAAAATTGAAAATCCATTTGTTAATTTTCTGGTGGGTACTCGACTTTTTGAAGGTGCCTACTGTTTTTCCGCATTCAAACTTGAATTTCTCCATGAAATTGATACGGAATCAAAATGACCATACCATTAGAAAGCTTATTAAATTTGTGAGTTTTCCTGAAATTTGACAGCTTCCAGCACGTTTTTTGGAAACGCAGTTAACGTACAAGTATTTTCAAAAATTTAATTTTTTTTAAATTGTCAATGCTTGAACTTCAATTGCGGACCTTAGGAGTTCGGTTTTGATTACAAATGTGCATTAGGCGTATATAGGAAATAACGCTGCATCCAAAAATGTGGTCAAAAGTAGAAAACAATTTGTTTCAAAGTGAAGAAACGTGGGTTTTTATGGCAAAAAACGTGGTTTTCTGAAGAAAAAAACTTTAAAAACCATAATATGATGAACTCCTAAGGTCCGCAATGGAAGTTCAAGCATTGACAATTTAAAAAAAATTAAATTTTTGTAAAATTTATTTAATACTTGTAAGATATCGTATTATCTTAGGATTTATATAGAAAGAGCGGTTAGCGGCGTTCTACACCGTTTTATGCGTAGTTTGACCCAATTTTTTCTTTTACACCAAGAGGCGAACGCCCTGCATTGCGAGAAAGGGCTAGAGGTTGTGTCAAGTTAGTTATATCCCCCCAAAAAACACTCCGTGTAAAAATCACCCCGCCTCGCAAATATCATTCTTCAGAGGCCGGAAAAAGTTATGATATCCACTTTCCCCGCCCGCCCTTTTCCTCATTAAGGAGCTAAGTACAATGAAAAGCTTAACCACTTCACAAGCACCGTACCCCTTTCGAAATCTCCCCTTGGCGCTATTGCGAGACGTTACTTCCACAAGCAACTAATACTTGTATAAAACGTTAACCACCATCAAGTATTAGTTGCTTGTGGAAGTAATAAAAACGTCTCGCAATAGCGCCAAGGGGAGATTTCGAAAGGGGTACGGTGCTTGTGAAGTGGTTAAGCTTTTCATTGTACTTAGCTCCTTAATGAGGAAAAGGGCTGGCGGGGAAAGTGGATATCATAACTTTTTCCGGCCTCTGAAGAATGATATTTGCGAGGCGGGGTGATTTTTACACAGAGTGTTTTTTGGGGGGATATCACATCTTTTTGTTGTTGAAGTGGGTCATGTTATAAAGAAGTTCTATGCGAAATTTCAAGTCGATTGGTCCTTTTACCCAGGCTGTAGACTCGTCAAAGTTGCCAAAATTAGCCTAAATTTCAGGTTTTTTGTTTCTAAAAGTTTTTTGGGTTGAGATAATGGGTTAAACTTTCAAAAGGCACTGGCTGATGTTGAAACGAAGCTCTGTGCAAAATTTCAAGTCAATCCGTGAAGGTGGAAAGGCCTAACTGATTAAGGAGAAGAAGAACAGGTAAGGGTGAAAAACCGGGTTTTTGAAGTTATATAACTCGGCTCCCTTTAAAGATATCGACTTGAATCTTTCAAAAGGCACTTGCTACACTTGAAACGAAGCTCTGTGCAACATTTCAAGTCAATCGGCGAAGGTGGAGAGGCTGTAGCCTTGACCGACTGAAAAAAGTAGAAAAACATGGTAATCGGTTTTTGAAGTTATATAACCCGGCTCCCTTCAGACGTAGCGACTTGAAACTTTCAGAGCTTTCTCTTATCCACACCAAAAAGATCCAAACCAAATTTCAAGTTGATCGGTCAACTAGGAGCCGAGATATGGCCAAAATTAGCCTAAATTACCCTAAATTTTAGTTTTTTGTCCCTAATTTTTTTTTTGGTTGAGATAATGGGTTATTTCGTTCAAATGGCACTGAGACATGCTATAAAGAAGGTATGTAAAAAAATTCAAGTCGATTGGTCCTTTTACCCAGGCTGTAGACTCGTCAAAGTGGACAGAATTTTCCTAAAGTTTCTGGTTTTTTGTTTCTAAAACTTTTTTGGGTTGAGATAATGGGTTAAATTTTATATAAGGCTCTGTCTCAAGGTTAAATGAAGCTCTGTGCAAAATTTCAAGTCAATCGGTCAACGTGGAGAGGCTCCAGCCTTGCCTGTCTGAACAAGGAGAAGAAGAAGGAGAAGAACAATCTAAGGCCGTAAAACCGGGTTTTTGAAGTTATGTAGCTCGGCTCCCTTTAGACCTATCGATTTGAAATTTTCAGGGCTTTCTAATATACACTCAAAGAAGACCCACACTAATTTTCAAGTTGATCGGTCAAATAGGAGCCGAGATATGGATACCTCGAAAACGCGTTTCGTGACGTCCGGTAAACATGAGAAGAAACGCGTTCTTTGCTTGGCGGGGCGGAACGCTACCGCGTTCCTAGATTATACATGCGAGCCACTGATCCCAATGATTCAACCTATTTTGAACGTTCCATGAATACCTGACGAGATTATGACTCAGTTGGGCACAGTGATGAGATGATCATATTGCACTTATTCTCCATCTTAGGAAGAACTTCGGGTACCTATTACATGCCATCCAATTTGAAGTGTCAGAGAGCAACTAATCTCTCGCTTGTTTCGTTCGCAGCTATCAACCTCCTCAGGGACCGGTCTCCCGGCACTTTCGTCGTCCGTGACTCGAATTCCTTCCCGGGAGCTTTCGGCCTCGCTCTCAAAGTGGCGACGCCGCCTCCCAACGCCGGCAAATCTCCAACCGGCGACCCCGCCAACGAGCTCGTTCGACACTTCCTCATCGAACCCACGTCGCGAGGTGTTCGCCTCAAGAGCTGCAACAATGAACCAGTATTCAGTGAGTATATATGACACGCACAACTCTCCACAAAGAGTGGTTAGCACAGAAGTGGTGACTGTTGATTACAGCAGCGCCCCCATAATTCAGGTTGGGGAGGCAGGGGCGAATCCAGACTTTGATGGTGGAGGGGAGGAGAATGAGGTTTAGGGAGTCACTGACAATAACTGAATTTCTACCTAACACCTACTTGTACATGGCCAAATCAATTAAGTAGAAATTCAGTTATTGTCAGTGATTCCCTAAAACTCATCCCCCCCCCCCCCCTTAATCAAAGTCTGTATTCGCCCCTGCCTCCCCTGAATTTTTGTGAAGCTGCTGTAAAAGTCTTTTCGCACTGCAAATACAGGTATTTGTGTCCATGTTCGAACTCAGCCTTAGTATGAACCTATTGAGCCACCCCTCGAAATTGGGGCAATAAGGCTGGACTATGTCCAGACAACTATTAGGTATAATATGTTTTCACGACTTTCAAAGGAACAAATATTTTGCCTAAACAACCTGCAATATCTGAAATTACTCTATCGGTGTGCATAACCGTGTGTATCTCAAGTCAAAAAGTCGAATAATTTATTTGAGAGTTCCTAGTGCATAAGGCGTCCTGGGGACAAGTCGGATAGGACGAGCACCAGTGGTTGTTTACCAAAGCTGTCCATTATTGTCCTGTATTGCCCGTTCCCTGTCCATATTGAGGTGACGTTGATATCTAGTTCAGACAAAAACCATTTCTGTTTATAATGATAATGAAAATCTTCAACCAATGCATAGAGCTAGGGTCCCACATCGCACGTCAAACACAACGTCAGTCAGTAACACTGGCCAACAAAAAAAAAGGTGTTTATTCGTGCAAAGGAGATGAGGGT
Organism: Stenodema calcarata; assembly: GCA_963920205.1. NCBI lineage: Eukaryota > Metazoa > Arthropoda > Insecta > Hemiptera > Miridae > Stenodema > Stenodema calcarata. The sequence goes on from OY986049.1 coordinate 5,462,132, forward strand.
TGGTGTTGGGGGTTTTCGTTGTGCTCAATCCGTTTTATGCTATCAGACCCATTTTCTCATACACAATATCCTACTTATACTTTTTTTTTTAAAGTGACATTTCTAACACACAAACGTAGCTAGAAACTGGGTATGTATACACTTTGAAAAAAAAAAAAAAAAAATGTCGACAACTTTACCACTGTTTTTCTTTGGAATGGAAGAAAATAGCTAAAGTCGGGTTTCAAAGAGCGAAAAACAGGTTTCAGATTTGGATTCAGCACAATGAAAACCCCCAACACCAACCCTCATCTCCTCTGCACCAAACAGCACCACTGCCCAACAAAAAAGGTGTTGTTTGGGGCAGAGGAGATGAGTGTTGGTGTTGGGGGTTTTCAGTGTGCTGAGTTCAAATCAGAAACCCTAAAGGACATGGCAAACAGGAATCCTTTCATGTGACAATACTTTTTCAGTACAGTACTCTTTCCTACGCCTCAGTATGTCTTCACATCCCATCCCCCCTTACTGGAATGGAAGTTATTGAGTATCAGTTAGTAAGAACCAGATCTAAATGAAGCATTGTATGAATACAACCAATGTTTACTGAGGAATACAACCAATGTTTACTCTACGTATTCTCATGTGTGATGGTTTGCTGTTCCCCTGTTCATGTTTTTGTTCGACCGCTCTGGGGATAGATGGTTCTGTGGAAACAGACCGCCTATCGCTCTGGGTGGGATATTGCCAAACCCCCCTTGAATAGGGGGACACAGCAGCCATTCATTTCACATGACCAAAAACAATCCTTTTGAATAAGCTGTTCCTTTTTGGTGAAATTGAGCTAAAATAATTAATGCCTGGGACCGGATCCTTCCTTCATAGGGATCGAAAATGTAGTACAGTAGGTATGTACCTAGGAAAAGCCATTTGATGGAGGAGATAGAATTGTATACTTGAGTACACCTAAAACATGTCCTTAGCAATCGTCAATTGTTTCAAAAATGCCCAACCCCATTTTGCTACACCTCTTACTCTTAACTGATGATCATGATGAGTTTCTAGAATAATTTCAATAATCAACAACTAACTCAAACGTTTATCCGCAGGTTCATTGTCGGCATTAGTCTACCAACACACACTAACACCCCTGGCCTTGCCGTGCAAGCTCATGCTCCCTGAGACAGACACAACCCGACAATCCGAAAATTCGTCAGTCAGCAGCGCTCAGCTTCTGTTGGCTCAAGGAGCAGGTAAGCTTCTGTTGGTGGATCCCACTGAATCCATGAACACCATTGAAATTCAGTATCGAACTAGGTAATTCTGATTCAAATATCACATTTCATTTTCATCAAACCGTAATTTATTTACAGCTTGCAACGTTCTCTACCTGACGACAGTTGAAACAGAATCCCTGACGGGTCCTCAGGCAGTAGTTCGTGCCGTCACTCACCTATTTTCAGGACCTCTGCCAACAGCAGTCGTCGTTCACTTCAAAGTTTCCAGTCAAGGTATCAATTCAACAATAATATTACATATTAATATATTAGGTACAGATTATGTAACCTTGATTGTATGATGATACAATTTATACATTGTAACTAATGCAAATGGTGTATTATTGATTTGCCAATTCAGGAATCACGTTGACAGATAACAAGAGACAGTTGTTCTTCAGGAGACACTACCCCGTTGCCACTATCAGCTACTGCGGCCTTGACCCAGACGATCACAGATGGAGTCAAAGAAACGAAGCAACAGGCATACCTATGTCCTCATTGTTAGTACCTGCCTTGTTTCCCTCATTATTTCTATAAGTACAACTAACAGCCTGATAACCATGTTGATATGAGGATTGATTCCACTTGATTCTCCCCGTTGAGTTATTGAGATGGTTTACACCTATTCATATCGAATGAGGGTGAATCAGCCAATATTGAAATTGAATTTTCTGTACAGGATTTTACGCCACTGCAGCCCCAAGAACGAGGATGAAAAGTTACCTATTTGATTGATTAATTGGCACTAGTAAAGACGCTGGGCCATAACTTGGCTGCATGGCTACTTTAGTATTGGCTAAATTAATAAAAGTGTAGGTTACGTGCGTGAGGTTAGATGGACACTAGCTACATGGGTATTATCTACATGGATCAAGGTTATAACAGTCTCCCCCGTTAATTTGGAAGGGGATCGTAGTACTGATCAGCTGGCGATGATCCACAGACAAGCAGGATGGCCATGTAGCAAAGCAATACCTTTGTTATTTGGTTCTGTATAGGAATATCTTCTTCCCAGGCTTCTCCTACTTTATTCTTGAGAATCTGTTAACTGCACTTGACAAGACTATAAGCAGCTGGTTGTCCCGGAGCAATGAATTTCTGGAAAATTCCATGAGAGTGGCACTACTTGTGGAAGCCATTACTTTGAAAAATACAGGCATTGTTTGACACATGTGATGGAAAGTTGTCCGTAGCAAAAATCTTGCTGAGAAGCTGAATTGTAGAATCATACGTTGGCCTGTCAGTAATTGGCTCAATCTCAGCCCAATTGGTTTGGGCGTCGACGGTCACCAAGAAATTCTGGCCCTGAAAACGGCCTGTGGCTTTGGGTGGTTCTGACCAGGTTAAGGCGCTCTGCTCACTAATCGCTCAATCTTTCTGTCAATGCCAGGCCAGTAAACATCCTTCCATACTATCTGCTAAATTTTCATAATCTGCTGCCTTCCGTTTATATAATATATAAACGTTTATATAATATATTATGGATCCATATTGGACCTCTAACCCACTTGACCATTTTGGACGGGACGAAAATATGTTTGTACAGTTCTTCATGGAATTTCGCATTGCGGATCGATTTTTGAACGTTACCTACAACACGTCAGTTATGGCAACACCCCATCGGATAAAAATAATGCCAGAGAATGTAGGTATTATGTGTTCGGTTTGCTATCGCCGGTTTTTGGCCTGTATCTTCGGTATTTCACCTTAGAAGCCTATTGTATTATATTTGTTGAACATGTTTTGGTATTTTATTAAAATCACTTTGGCTTCAAGAGACATATTTGACGAACATCCAAGAAATGTTCGCGCTGTTGAGAGCGTATTCTAAAGGGAGGCCCATAACCTGCTAAACTGTTCATCACTCATACCGTCGATTTCTTCTTCCAGGAGGTGTTTTGGCTTCGTCGCCCGTAAACCTGGGAGCAAGGCCGACAACCAGTGTCACATATTCGCCGAACTAGAGCCGGAGCAGCCGGCCAACGCTATTGTAAATTTCGTAACAAAAGTCATGATGAACGGTCAAGCAAAATCCAGTAATATAGTTTAACTCCCCAACATTCTCATTAGAAATTCGTGTATCCCATTTTACGGTCGTTTTTCTCCCTTCTTATTAACATGTGAGCCCGCCCAGTGGACAAGTACCTCTAATTCTGAAACTTGTAAAAACACAACTCGGAGTGAATGAGAACTAGTGTTCTCTGAAACAAATTTAATTTAATTTTAATAATTCAATAACCCAAGCCGAATCGAATCGGGTCGTTCGATGATTTTACAGCTAAGTACCTTCTTAATACTATTGATTTGTCCAAATCAGCCACGCATCTCCGTAATAATATTGACTCTCAAGAAATCGCAATACTTCCAAGAACAAATCTTCATCTTACTGAGATTATGTTTGGTACATTTCATTTCAGATTCACCAAAAATAGGAAAGTAACTGGCCTTTTGATGACAAACTTGAATAATTACGTTCCGAATGGCCTAGGTCCCTCACGAACACTAAATTCTGAGGTCTTACTCGCTTTTTAAAAATATAAAAACTATTACAAAACGTTCAAACTTTGCTCACCAACGTAGAAACTAAGCGTAAGTACCTATTAAACTTTCCTTGATTACGCAGTAAAATTCGATAAATTGTAGAATTTAGATGGAATAATCCGTTCTGAAAAAAAAAAAAACACTTCTTTTGAGATTATTCGGTAGTTCATAACCCGGTTCTAGGTACCAATATTTTTAACTGCGCATGATATTACATTTGTCGTACCTAATATTGAAGAAACGCTTTCATCTAAATATTGTGTAATATATCGACAAATAATTATTCTAAATATTGTAACGGTACCTATAGAAAACGTAGGTGACTTGTATGTTAGCTTTAAAAACAATTTACTGACTGGCGAACGAGGAGTGATCATATCAGATCTTGAGCTGTGCCTTTGGAAAGTTACATAGAATGGCTGATGTTGACATACTAATCAGAACTTCATCGTGGTATGATAATTGTGAATTTAATACTATCATGTAGTGTTACAATGAGGGGCTTGACCACGCATACTTTCAAGTCCCTTACTAACTTTCTCAGAAAAGGTACGTTTCGATAGATTTTATGTACCCATCTACAACTAATTACGTAGGTAGATTATATTGTAATGTAATTAATAATTTTAAATGAATATTATTACACCTAATGTTTGAAATGTTTACTCTACGTAGATATCTATTTATTTATATCTGTTATTAACGCTATGGTTGTAAATAATAATATTAGGTACTATAGTAATACTATTTAAATTTTTGAGTTCCGTTTTCATTGAGTTTGTAGTGAATATGTTCTTGCAGAAAACGAAATTATATTTTAAAAATCTCTATCGTAGTAATGTAGAAAACAGAGGAAGAGCCTAAAACCCCGTTTCCAAAGTGGACCCTCAGCTCCATCTCATTGTGAAGCTCAGTTTTAGAACAGTCCACCACTTACAAGTAAAGGCGGTTTCAATGTTGAGTTATGCATGTAAAACCCGGTTTCATGACTGAGGTGAAAACACTTAACCCGCGATAGGTGACATGGCATGTATTCAAACCGACGCACAGTGGTCGGAAAATCGCTTATTTAGCTGGACAAAACCTACAACTCCTTAGAAATGTGTGTAAACTCGACTCAAATGCGTTTGTGATGGTATTTGATGTGGTATATGACGAATTGGGTGTAGAATGAGAAAACCAGTCATGCAGCATGAACTAAAGAGCGAATTTTCAATAAACCGTGTTAAAAATTTTATAACTATGACCATTTTTTATGATTGGTAGGACGTTTTTATAAGACATTTTCCGCTGATTACGAATACACCATATTTTTCTATCTTACTTAAAATAGTAATTCTCACTGAAAAATGTGAAAAACCCCCTTTGAAGTGATTTTGACACTTAATTTTCGAAATTTGACCCCTGTAGGATATTTTCTCAGGTTTCGGAGGTACTGTATACCTGTTTACAAACATGGAGAATGGCTCCTGTTGGTTCAAAAAAATCCATTGAGCAATTAGTGAGGAAAACGGCTAAAATATGAAAATTACCTGTAAAAACTCAATTCCATTAAATTAAATTAAATTCCAATAAATTTTATTGTTTAAAAATAATATTTTGCTAACGAAATTATACATGGAGTCAATCCACAACCTTCAACCTGCGACGATTTCGCGACTCCCCAAAAATTCGAAAAATCCTTCTCATTGAGAGCCATTGGTGACCTTAAAAACACCAAAAACGTACTTGAAATTCCATAACATTCAATGGGTGACGAGGGGGGGTGGGGGTGAAAAAGTGGTTGAAATTGTTTGTGTGGGGTTGCTTAAAGCCACTGAAAAAGGTTTTATAACGAAACATTTTTTTGAGGCTCTATTTTCTAACAGAATAGATTCGAGATGCATGAAAATGGCTACAGGTGAAAAGTGTAGACTTACCTTGTGGTGTGATGTTCATTTTTTCTTGTTAGAGTAGATACAAGAGGAAATCATTTTTTTCAAACAATCGACACTTCACTACGGATTTTTCATGCACCAGAAGACGGTAACCGTTCAGAGGCTCAGTTTTGACAATATGAGGGATCAAACGACGTTGTTTACTTTCTGCAACGTTCCAAAGGACGGGGCCTTTCATGAATCATCCTGTTTACACCTGTACTTTGATTTTCTATAGGAGTTTCTTACTTGGACATTGTATTCTGAGGTTTTGTCCAGGGTAAATAAGCGGTTTTGACCACTGTGCGTCGGTGACATGCGGGACCTTCTATCACATCATGTTTTTCGATCTAAATTGTTTTATATTTGCGCCGATATTGGTCCATTCTGATGGAATTTTGTTCTGTGAGCTCCCAGACAGTGCGTGAGTTATGCCAAGTGGAGAAAAGAGGCGATAAAGAATATTTCCGAAATCGGAAAATAGGTACCTAATACAAACAATAGGATCAAAAATATAAATTAAGAATAATACAAAAATGTTTATTATAATCAATAACGCTCAAACTTTTCTGTCTCCTCCTCTCCTTATAATTCTCCATTCCACCGCCTTATCTGTTCGATCATTTCATTGTGACTAGAACTGACTGGGACGCCATTGGTGAACATGTAACCTCTCGCGGGTTAATACACTTAGCGCCAGATCGGGGTCCACTTCAGGATTAATTTTTCCCCCAAATATTGGAAATCAATTAATATTCCCCCTACCTTAGGGTTAACTTCCTCTCATAACAACCAGTTAGTACCTACCATTGATACATCACAGCAGACAGTATGGATAGGTACGTTTTAAATTAATAATTTACAGTACTTCTCACAGGAGCTTCATAAATCTTTTTGTAGAAGGTTATCAATATCAACTACAATAAATTAATCTTAAAGTATACATAGTAAGGAAGAAAATCTCAAAGCTTGCTCATACCGGAGATGATATAGAGATGACGAATGTATTTGAAGAAGAACAACAATATAAAACAAAGTAACCATTACCTGTATGGATAGTATACATATAAAGAAGGCCAGGAGTTAAGAAACTTATTACTATTTTGACGATGAAAGAATATTAAAATTTATGGATTGTAAAATAACAAATACTATGTAAATAAAGATGTATCACGCTACTTGGTGTTTTTTGTGCATTGACCTGCGCCTTATTCATGTCATGACGACTCGACTAGGTTTGGTTGTCGCAGGGACTCAGAATGGGATTTTTCCGAGAAAAAACGTGGGAAAAATGCGGTATGTGGATAACAATGTGGATGGGCACCAGTAGTTGGCCGTGCATCAGTAGTTGACCATTTGTACATAAAACGTAAATACTCGTAATAAGGATACAGTTGGAACTATATCTTTGAAAAATAAGAGATGATGAATTAGTTACAAATGAAATGAACCGATATCATTCTGGGGATCCATCTACCTACGCCGGCAATAATTTTTCTATAAAAGACATACCTACCAATAAACATTCGATATTAACTTCTCTCCGTAGCACAAAAAGTACCTCAGATCAACAAAACCGGTCTGTCAAGATTTTGTGATGATTTTTGTTCTACTCGAGTAGTGAAGTGGATCTTCACTTTAGCACGTCTAGTTTTACGGGTGACCTACAACATCTCCGAGGAAGCCGGAGCTTTTTGTGTAAAATTTATGTACGAGTAAGAGCTATGATTATTTTTGTAAGAGCTATGATTTCATAGCTCTTCTCAATGGTGGAGGGAGAAGAAGGGCGAGGAGGAGAAGGGGGGGGAGCAGTATAAGGAGAAGGGAAAGGAGGGTGGACAGCTCAGTATCAGCCCACAACGAGATCTCAAGCCCACAATGAGATCTCAAGCACACAACGAGATCTGAAGCCCACAAGGAGATCTCAAGCACACAACGAGAGCTCAAGCACACAACGAGATCTGAAGCCCACAAGGAGATCTCAAGCACACAACGAGAGCTCAAGCACACAACGAGATCTGAAGCCCACAAGGAGATCTCAAGCCCACAAGGAGATCTCAAGCACACAACGAGATCTCAAGCCCACAAGGAGATCTCAAGCCCATAACGAGAGCTCAAGAGGGTAACGGGATTTGGGGCTGGGTCTTTTGAGTCCCTACAAAGCAGTGAATATTGGCGGAATAGCAGGAATCCTAGCGGCCAATGAATAGTCGAAGAATCGATGTAGTAGGTATTACTACTAACTTAGTAATAACGTACCATATTATTCGTTGTCCGTAGGGGGCCGCACCACCTCCTCAGTCAGTTTATCCTCCAGTTACAAGTTGTAACTTACAACCAACCCCCGCCGTCTCACGCCTGCCAGCCCCCCCCCCCCCCCCCACCCGCGCTTAACTAGTTACAGACAACCCCCCCCCCCCACCACCGATCACCACAAACTGCCCACTCTCACTCCCCCAAACCTTCCCCGCTCTTCACTTTCACCGCCACGTCCAATTACCTCCCACGATTAACATTTATGTAGTGAGAGTCAGCTCATCATGAATGACAGACAATAAATAATAATATTATTTCTTGTCTGTAATATTATCTAGGGACGCGGGAGCGTCCCGCCCGCCAAGAAAACCGAAGCCCTGAAAACCGAAGCGACTGAGACACTGATTACGCGACGGAACAAGTTCGGGTTTTCACCATCCCGTAGCTCGGTCCCCTGAGTGTCTCGAGAGTTGATTTTTTGTACACCAACTCTCCAGGGGCACGTGAGGACGTAAAACAAATTTCAGCTCTTGGGAACATCAGGTGTCGGGGGTATAACAATTTTAAAACCACTATTTTTCACGTTTTTCGTGTTCTTCTTCTTCTTCTTCTTCTCGTTGTTGTTGTTGTTGTTGTTGTTGTTCATTGACGGGGCTACAGCCCAGCAGACAAATCGGATCGAGCTGAAATTTTGCACACACGTTTGTTATGCTCCAAGGGAGTGCCTTTTGACCATTTTTTCTCCCTCCCCCCATTTCCCCCCCAATTAGGGGGGAAATAGTGTTTTTTAGGAATTTCAAATGGTCATAACTCCTTCAAAATTGAAGCTTTTTAGGATTTTCTTTTTTAGTTGTGTTCAGCTTTTCAAACTGCTTAATTTGAGATCAAAAAATGCTTCCTAAGGGGAAAAATAAAGGAGTTATGGTGATTTTTCTATTTTCAACAACAACTGCCGCAAATATTGATGAAAATTGGTGCGGTTGGTCTTAAAATGTCCGCTAGGTTGTCTAGAATATGCTCGATAATTTTGAACTAAATCTCAATCGATTTGACTAATCCACAGCCAAAAATACGTGAATAAATTCCACATCTACTGATTTGGCTAATTTCCGAAAACATCAAAGTTGAACGGTGGTCAGAAAAATTGTCGTAAAGTGGCGCCTGTTTAAGGATCGATAGGAAATTTTATGGGCTTTCGAATGAGGGTAGCGCACTTTGGCACTTTTCCCAACGGTTCTCGAGTTATTCGCGATTTTTGGTATAAAAACGTGCGTTTTACCAGTTGCAAACTTTCTCTTTCCTCTTTCTCTTCGACACCAATAATTACAATTATTGTAATGATTCTCAACAACAAAAATTTGCACAATCCCCAAGAAAAAATTCAACCAATTTTCAAAAAATTTCTAATTCAAATTTATTCAAATTTCTAATTCTTTCTATTTTATTAAATTTAATAATAAGAATAATTGTATTAAATTTTAATAATTGTTTTTAAATTGTTGATTGTTTTAATTAATCGAAAATTTTAAAACTAATATTCAACCAATTCGCAAAAATTTTAAAACTACTTATTTTTCAAACACATTTCAGATAACAAACAATAATTTCCAAAATATAATTATTCTTGTCACAAAAACAAGAAACAAAAAGGCAAATTAGTAGGCGTACTAATTTTAACATGAATAATGTTTTTGCGGTGGCCTACCAGAGTTGAAAAGCGTAACGAAGTTTAAGTCACGAAATTATGTCACGAAGATTTTTAATGATTTTCACGTACAACCGAGCCGTTTCTAGGGAAATGAAACTTCTTTAGTTTTCAACGGACAAAAATCGTTCTCCATTCGTTGGGAAGCCTTTAATTTATGCATAAATTATATACTGCCAAAACCGCTGTAAATATCGAAGAAGCTGAGATACAGCCCTGAGTAAATAAAAAAACTAATAAATTTTCCGCACATTTCTTAATATTTTCCATACAGACAAAGAAAAGGGATAAGGAAAAGAGGAAACGGGACGCAAAAACATTATTCATGTTTTGCATAGCAAATACCTCGTTCTATACAAAGTATAGAAGAGAAAAGATCCGGGGGGTCCAGGGGGGCTTGCCCCCCTGGCGAGGCGCGAAGCGCCGAGTTTTACTAAATTTTGACTAGGATAAAACTTCATTTAGGAAAACATTTACTAGTTACCTCGTAGGTACTTTTGTATTGTATAAGTTGTTGAACCGTATTGTATAAGTACCACTCGAAAACTAGCCATGCAAAAAGATGTGATATCCCCCCAAAAACAACTCCGTTGTAAAAACTGGCCCGCCAAAAAACCTCAGCCGCAAAAAGGAATGATATCCATTTTGCCCGCCAGCCACATATATAGGATGCTCAGTGCTTCGCACCTCGCTGTTGAGTGTGCATATAGAAACCTGATCCTCCTACCCCTAACCTCCACCGTCAATGTTTTCCTGTTCCCTGTCACCTTCCCACAACCCCCTCTCACCCTTAGTCACCCTCGGTTTCACCTAATATGTTTCCTCTGTTATACCAGCAGGGAGCTTTACGCTTCTTTCAATGCTGTTGGCGGGAGCTTTTTGCCAGATGAACAAGCTAACATAAGTATTACTGGTGGTCACGAGTAATCAGCGGTGGTACAACTGTAATGAAGTAATGCTTCAATTCAGGCTAGTTCATCTGGCAAAAAGCTCCCGCCAACAGCATTGAAAGAAGCGTAAAGCTCCCTGCTGGTATAACAGAGGAAACATATTAGGTGAAACCGAGGGTGACTAAGGGTGAGAGGGGGTTGTGGGAAGGTGACAGGGAACAGGAAAACATTGACGGTGGAGGTTAGGGGTAGGAGGATCAGGTTTCTATATGCACACTCAACAGCGAGGTGCGAAGCACTGAGCATCCTATATATGTGGCTGGCGGGCAAAATGGATATCATTCCTTTTTGCGGCTGAGGTTTTTTGGCGGGCCAGTTTTTACAACGGAGTTGTTTTTGGGGTGATACATTACATGTACAACAACATATGCCGCGGCACCTTGCCCAGTTAGCGTTGAGCTAACCCAACCAGGACAATTGGTCGTATTTCACGACTTACCACCTAATCTGTAGTACTTACCCATATCTCAGAGTTGGTATTATTCGAATACAAATTTAGTTGAACTAAAGTTGAAACTAAAAACTAATTTAGTGTTCAGTTTCGAAGTTGCGAATAAAAACTAAAGTAGTTTCATCTTTTACTCGTAGTTTCATCTTTTACTCGTAGTTTCAGAACTAAAAATGAAACTAAATTTTTTTTCCACGCGTTTTTTACTAATTTGAGCGGGGATGTGTTCGGAAGTAAAATTAATAGTTAATTAAAATAATTTTAATTAATAATTATTATTTTATTAATAATTATTAATTATTAATAATTATTTTTTTATAAGTATAAGTAGGTAGTTCACCTGCAACAAAACTCCAGATTCCTATTCAATTTTTTTTTTCTAATCTGCATTCTGTGAACTGTTTTCGACCAGTTCAAATTTCTGCTTTTTGCAACTAACTTTAATTTTTTTATATACATTTGTAAGGCAATGACGTATGATTTTACAGCAGACCTTTTTTGAGTTTATAAAACATCTTTTCATTATGTCGTTTTTCATTGTCTCAGGACTCTTCTGTTCTGTATTCCATTTTTCGAACAGTTTTGTCAATCCAATAAAATATTCATTTTTTCCTCTGACGTTTTTGAAAACTCAAAAGGTTGGGGAGGGGAGCAAACTTGAATCTATTCTTCTGTGACCCCGAAAATAAGAACTTCTTCGCACCCAGCACCCATATTTCGTTGAAACACACACAAACACACATCCCCTTCAAATCAGTAAAAAACGCGAGGAAAAAAAAAAATTAGTTTCATTTTTAGTTCCGAAACTACGAATAAAAGATGAAACTATTTAGTTTTTATTCGGAACTTCAAAACTAAGTTTTGGAACTAAATTAGTTCAGTTTCAACAGTTGAAACTAAAACCAAAAGTGAGTTTCGAAAGTCGAACTGAAACTAATAGTTTCAGTTTTTAGTTCCAGTTCGGAACCAATTTAGATTTAGTTTTTAGTTTTAGTCTCAGAACTAATTTTTGCCCAACTCTGGTATATCTAGGGTTGCCATTTAGGGTTACCAAGTTTTATTTGGAGAAGAGAAGTAGGTACTTTTCATAAAATTGTTGAAAAAAAAGTACGGCCCGAAAGAAAATTTTGAATTCCTCTGTTCATCATCACCACCTCAGCTTGCGGAAATGAGCAGCACTTAATTAGATTCAATTGGTTCATTATGGATGAGAATAAACCAAAATGTGACGTTCAGCTACTAACGATTGAATTTTTCCCATCATGTTCCTTGAAGATTATTCTGAATTAGTTGCTAACATGAGTGTGAAACTCATTGCCTGAGATGACTACTGCTCGGCTAATCGGACAAAAACGCTGTATACAAAATACCTACTGTTCATCAACTCAATACATCAATTTCATAAAAGAAATGTTTATTGCAGCATCCAGGCAGAAGGGTAATATGCAAAAAGAAGGTGATAAACAGTTGTGCCAAGAATTTACAGCGTTTTTGAATCAGCTCACCTGACCTCCTACTGCTTCAGCAGGAGCGAAAAGAACGCATATTTTACAAAATCCTCCAGACAAGCACTTGCCATAGGCAAGCTAGTCGTGTTGTTCCAACCATTCCCTTCTGAATTTCCGATTTTGTTAGCCTTCAAATTTAGTTAGGAAATTATATTCCAAATGAGGGTTCAAAGTCTTGAGTCAAACAGTTTAGTTTTTCATTTTCATCTACACTTTTTCCAACAGCCAGACCAATGTCGTGTGATTTATTTAGACTTATTAAAATTCTACTTTGATTTATCCCCCTTATTCCTTCTGGTTATTATGTGTTTACGAGAAGGTTGAATTTCTCAGTACCTCTATACGAATAATATTGATAGGTAATGGTAAGAAACAAGATCGGAGAGCGAAATTGAGTTATAAAAACTGTTTTATTCGTTAACTCACACACCCAGAAATGTAGATAGCACGGACAGGGATGTTGAGGGGCGCGAAGATTGCCAGAAAAACGAATGCCACAAGCGGCGAGGCGAGCGGACGATGCGAGCCGTTTATACTCCTACCTTCGCCTCGTCACCTGGCCTAGTCACCTCGCCTCATCACCTCGCCTCATCACCTCGCCTCGTCACCTGGCCTAGTCACCTCACCTCGTCACCTGGCCTAGTCACCTCGCCTCGTCACCTCGCCTCGCCACTCGTGCGAATGTGTAATCACGGCGTAAGAGTATGTATTGTTAGACGCAAGCCTCTCGACTCAGTCGCTTGTCGAGCAATGCGTGCCCTTGGTTTTCTAAAACGGAACAGCGCTGAATAGTTCAATTAAAGCTGGGATGCTGGTGAATAATTCATTATTATTATTATGCACCAGCATACCTACAGCTTTACTCGCCCTATATTCCGACCGGTTTACACGCTACGATCAATTTCAGCAAATCGTAACGATATGTTTGAACGAGTAAACAGTGACAGGCATTTCTCGCTACGCCTTCACTCAGTTTGCCATTGTACGTCGTCCGCTCGACTTGTACAATGTCGTTTTTTTAGTTAGTTATGGCAGATAATTCGGTCAAGCAAACTCCTCCAGAGTTTTTGTTGTTGTTGTTGTGTGTGTGAGTTTGTCGAACTATACAGGGTGTTCGCCACTTGGTGCAAAAGAAAGAACTCGGTAAAACTAGACTAGAAATGGAGTAGAACGCCGCCAACCTCACCTTTCTATTGCCAATGTTTGAACTGTAATTGAAGTCCTTAGGAGTTCATTTTCGATTACGAATGTGCAGTAGGCGTATGGAAAAAGGAACGCTGAATCCGAAAATGTGGTCAGAAGTAGATAAAAATGGTTTTAATGTGAAGAAACGTTGGGTTTTATGGCAAAAAAACGTGGTTTTCTGATAAAACCTTAAGAAAATCATATCTTGGGAACAGATTGAGATAGAAAAGTGTGGTTGGCGGCGTCCTACTCCATTTTCAGTCTAGTTTTACCCTTTTTTTTCTTCCACACCAAGTGGCAAACACCCTGTGTAGGAGTTTTTGTTTGTTTATGGAACGTTTGCAGATGATGGAGTCATTCTAATTAATGGTGAATCCAGGGTGCAACTAGAGGAGAGGGGCCAAAGAGTGATGGGAGCGGTAAGCAACTGGTGCAATAAAAGTAAAATGAAATTATCAGGATCTAAAACGCAGGGCATGATGCTGAAAGGGAGATTCGACAGATAGTCCAGTCAATCTAAGCTTTGGAGCGGAAAAAAATATGGGATTTTGTTTTTTTGCGGGAATATGTAGGGGAGGGTCCCCTGATCAAAGTCCAATAAAGTCCCGAGCCGACCCCCCCACCACGATGGAGTGGGGGGGGTTTGAAGGTACCTTTTCGTGGTTTTTCGGTTGTACCTTGAAAACAGTGCGTCGTAGACGAAAACTTTGTAATATAAAATGAAAGCTTATTAAATTCTCTAAAACTTTTATCGTATACACTTTATTGAAATTCCGCACCGTTTCCGAGATATACGCTCCGGAAAAGTGACCTTTTTCAAAAAAAATTTTTTTACCTCACTTTTTTTCTCAAACTTTTCATCCTACCTTCTTACCTGTTCACTTTTAGCTAAAAGTATGAATATAAAAGTTGTAGAGGACTAAATTTCCTTCAAGAATATATATATAAATGCCTATTTATCTTTAACGGGTAGTCGGCTACGAATTTTTACAAAAATGTGGGGTTTTATAAGATAGACTACAAAAATGTTGTATCGAGTTTAATTGATAAAACCACTTGAATATTGAGAAATATGAATGAATTGAATATTAATATTTGTTAATGGTCATGGTGGGTAACATTTTTATAAAAATGTTATGAATAAGCATGAGAAAAACACATCATGGTGTTCTTATTATGTTTCTAAAATATATTTTAAATTTTTTCAATTTACAGTTTGTTGATGTTTATCAAATTAAAAATATTTCTAAATGTGAATCATCATTCCATTCGTTGTCCATCATTCGAAGTCGAGGTCGTCATCTTCGTATTCCTCGTCGTCAATCGTGGTGGTATTGGTGCAATCCCCCTGGCAGTTGCTGCAGACCTTTGAGCAAAATATCCCAGCCTTCCTGCAACCGCATCTTGATTCACACCCTCTCGTGCAATGGCAGAATATGGAGTTGAGCACGTGATCTGGTGCCGGTGGGGCTGTGGTGGTCACACGAGCTAGATCTCCTCCTTCCTCTCTCTTCCACCCCCATCTCTCTGGTGGGAGATAGTTTCCCAACCAAGTCTGCACTTGTAGATAAACCCGGAGGGAGTGCTGGTACGAAGCGTTCTTGGTAGGTGGGAGAGAGGGGAGGCTGCTTTTCTTCGTTGATGAATCTTTGACGAAGCACCGGTATCTATAGGTGTCCAGGTCGTTTTGACCAGGGGGGGCTTGATACAACTTCAAGAATACCTGTTGCCCTGCCTCACCAACCTCTTCTGCTGTGGAGTGCGGATTGTAAAATGCATTCGCTACGTTACTCATTTCGGTGGGGAACTTTTTGAAACTGTTTATCATTGTAATCTTGCTCCTGGAGAAAATCGCGGAGGTGGTATCGCACCCCGAGAAGCCATGTATGAACAGAATGGCCCTACTTAGTTCGCTCCAAGGTTGTAGTTGGAGCTGCTGGCATGAAAACGTTTGGTTTTCTGTGTTCCCTTTCCCTGGCTTGAAGAAGAAAATACTGCTAGTAGGTGGTGCAAGCGCAAGGAGAATCACCAGCAGGTCTACGTCCTCTCCAACAACTACCACTGTGGGGTGAACTGCAGACTTATCCAATCCACATCTCACAATGAGTCCATCTGCATCTCCAGGAGCGCCAATAGCTTCTATCCCACTCTCAACGAAAGTTTGAACGAGTAGATCAATGAGCCTGGTCTTGTTTTTGCTGTTCGCCAAGAAGTGCTCTTGTTGAACTGTAGCTACCATGTTGTCGAACAGTATGTCCACTGATGTTTTTAAGGCACTCCTACGCTTCTGTTCAGCTCTCTTGGTGGAGTTTGGGTCTTCATACCCATCAAAAATTACACTGCAGTGACCCAAATGATTTTTTAAGTATGTTAAATACTGTCCAGCAATCGAGGTAGAAGTGCTGCCAGTACGCCACTTAACTCTGTGAAGGAGGAAGCCACCATCAATCACTGCATATGAGGCTTTGACTCGAATTTCTTCTTCTGCATAGACAGGGAATACTTTATATAATGATGACTTCTGGGTTTTTCTCATGCCTGCCTCATCAAAAAGGGACATGGGGAATGGAGATAGCTCGTATGAGAGCAAATCCGCTATGTCTTCGTCGGTCTTTTTGCTGATAACTGCTCTGTGAAAAATGCTCGATTGCATTGCTCGACAAGTGAAAGAAAGGCTGGCGTCGACCAATACTCCAAGGTCCTTAATCAGAGAAGGGCGCTGAAGCTGCACGCCATTAATTTAGTATTGAAAGGTGATCAAATGTGCTGAACGATTAGGGACATAACATGGCATTTGGACGCATTTACGGAGAGGTTATCATTTCCACACCATTCAACCAAGCCATGCAGATTCTCTTGAATAACGATGCAGTCCTCAATGGAGCCGACTAGGTCTACCTCTTCCAACCCAGGTGCACATTCCATTAGAACCCGGCACGTGCGACTTCGCAAAAGGTAAGGATTAAAGGGAACGCTCGAATATTCACTAATATAGGTTGCAGCAAGAGTCGTGTTGAAATATTTCCTGTTCATATTTCTCAATATTCAAGTGGTTTTATCAATTAAACTCGATTTTTTTTTTTTTTTTTTTTTTTTTATTAGTAACAATTCTGTGCTTGGCACTATAATGTATGCAACAATGTTGTATAGCATGCAGGAGGCATGATTCACTTGAATATGAAAACTAGGAGTTAGTGCACTCACTTGTCTTAGGCGCTACGGTGCTGAGAACCAAGAATCGTTCTATAAATATGTATAAATGCTAACATGACATAAAATGTATGAGAATAATAACAGTAGTAGGTAGTGAAAAATATAAACGCTATTGTTCGCTATCACAGATGAAGGAACACGAAAGTGATGAATGTCAGTCAATCAAAGCCATCTGCATTGTCCGTATGGTGTCTCCTTTTGAGGCGCCTCATACGTCTTGGGGGGGGGGGGGGACGATGCTCGTGTATGCTTCTTATGAGAGGATTAGGGTGATTCGCCCCTTTTATGTACATATCATGGTACGCCGCAGTTAAAGCGTCAATTAAACTCGATACAACATTTTTGTAGTCTATCTTATAAAACCCCAAATGTTTGTAAAAATTCGTAGCCGACTACCCGTTAAAGATAAATAGGCATTTATATATATATTCTTGAAGGAAATTTAGTCCTCTACAACTTTTATATGCATACTTTTAGCTAAAAGTGAACAGGTAAGAAGGTAGGATGAAAAGTTTGAGAAAAAAAGTGAGGTAAAAAATTTTTTTTTGAAAAAGGTCGCTTTTCCGGAGCGTATATCTCGGAAACGGTGCGGAATTTCAATAAAGTGTATACGATAAAAGTTTTAGAGAATTTAATAAGCTTTCATTTTATATTACAAAGTTTTCGTCTACGACGCACTGTTTTCAAGGTACAACCGAAAAACCACGAAAAGGTACCTTCAAACCCCCCCCACTCCATCGTGGTGGGGGGGTCGGCTCGGGACTTTATTGGACTTTGATCAGGGGACCCTCCCCTACATATTCCCGCAAAAAAA
This sequence comes from Stenodema calcarata, assembly GCA_963920205.1. Taxonomy (NCBI): domain Eukaryota; kingdom Metazoa; phylum Arthropoda; class Insecta; order Hemiptera; family Miridae; genus Stenodema; species Stenodema calcarata. The sequence continues at coordinate 5,479,924 of OY986049.1, forward strand.
CAAAATCCCATATTTTTTTCTTTTATTTGGGATTTTTCGGCTTAGATTGACTGGACTAAGAGAGAGGCGGCCCAGGATCCGGTATGAGGGCCAGGCCCTGAAGTTTGTGGATCGCCTAAGATACTTGGGTATCATCTGGGAGGAAGGGTGGAGGATAAACGGGCACGTAGACCACGTAGTGGCCAAGGGAAGGAAGAGTATGGAAGGTCTAGTGAGGATGGCTGCTAGAGATTGGGGCATCAGGAGAAGAGAGATGATGAAGATCTACATTGGAATGTGCCCATTGTGGTCTACGGTGCCGGTGCTTGGGCTGATCTCCTGACGGCCCACACCAGGAGGAGGTTGATGAGTGGGCAAAGAGGGGTGTTGGTCTCAATGGTGAGGGCCTACAGGACCATCTCGACGGATGCTGTATGCGTGATAGCGGGGGCCTGCCCCATAGATATTGAGCTGGGTAGACGCTGGGCTGGCTACTGGCTAAGAGTGAACGGGAGGGTTGAATGGCTGGGGAGAATGATTGTTGGGTGCAAAAGGAAGCGAATGCTGGAGAAAATGTTGATGTACGAATGGCAGAATAGATGGGATGTCAGTATGAAAGGTAGGTGGACGTATGAATGGCTGCCAAGTGTGTTTGAGCGAATAAATGCTGAGTGGATGGTCTTCGATTTCCACACGACCCAGATGATTTCTGGTCATGGGGACTTCGAGGACAAGCTGCATGGTTTTGGCCTGAGAGAGAGTGGGCTGTGTACATGCGGGCTGGTGGGCACTGTCCACCATGTGACCTTTAGTTGCAGGTTGTTTGCCAGGGTTTACTTTAGAAAATTGTAATGTATACGAATAATGAGATAATTTCCTCCAGAGCCTGGTATTCTATGTTTATAATAATCGAATTTGAGTTCAAATAGTCAAACCTCGAAAATCAGTAATATCTGAAGAAATATGTAGACTTATAGCTATGTCCCATAGGTTGGTTCACACTCCTTCACCTATGTTCATTTTTGGTTAGGTGAAGGAGTGTGAGGTGAAGGAGTGTGGTTTTCTTAGTAAGCAGGTACTCAATTCATCATGTGATAGTGGTAAGTTTCTTCGAAACTTCGACTATTTGAACTCAAATTCGATTATTATAAACATGGAATACCAGGCTCTGGAGGAAATTATCTCATAATTCGTATACATTACAATTTTCTAATATGTATAATTGTAATTGTGTAATAATTTGACGATCGTTAGCTGCGTTACGATAGTGGTAAGTTTCTTCGAAACTTCGGCAAGTATTCAGCTCGTGATTTCCCGACGATAGGATGGAGCGAGGCTATTAGTTTTGTATACGGTCGTACGGACGATAGCATGAGACGTATTCACCTGGGTTCACACTCCTTCACCTATGTTCATTTTTGGTTAGGTGAAGGAGTGTGAGGTGAAGGAGTGTGGTTTTCTTAGTAAACAGATACTCAATTCATCATGTGATTGAGATAAAAACGCCAAAAGAAAACATCCATGACAACTTCTTCACTAGAGGAATAATTTCAAGGAAATTAGAAAAAAATAATTACCTGGTAGCCAGGGCAGATAGGTGAAGGAGAATGAAGAATAAAACCACCTTCGCTTGACACTGACTTCAAACTGACTGAGGAGCTACCCAACGTGGATTGCATCAAAACAGAGGTTAAGGTATTTAGGCTAGAAACATGTGATTGAGATAAAAACGCCAAAAGAAAACAAGAAAGAAAACTTTTTTTCGTTTTCACGAAGTATTTGAGTCGACAATTGCTCTTCTTGAAGGTCCATTCGAACTCAAATACACACCTCGAGTCGATATGAAGTCAACTTTTTTTCGTTTTCACGAAGTATTTGAGTCGACAATTGCTCTTCTTGAAGGTTCATTCGAACTCAAATAAACCCCTCGAGTCGATATGAAGTCAACTTTTTTTCGTTTTCACGAAGTATTTGAGTCGACAATTGCTCTTCTTGAAGGTCCATTCGAACTCAAATAAACCCCTCGAGTCGATATGAAGTCAACTTTTTTTCGTTTTCACGAAGTATTTGAGTCGACAATTGCTCTTCTTGAAGGTTCATTCGAACTCAAATAAACCCCTCGAGTCGATATGAAGTCAACTTTTTTTCGTTTTCACGAAGTATTTGAGTCGACAATTGCTCTTCTTGAAGGTCCATTCGAACTCAAATAAACCCCTCGAGTCGATATGAAGTCAACTTTTTTTCGTTTTCACGAAGTATTTGAGTCGACAATTGCTCTTCTTGAAGGTCCATTCGAACTCAAATACACACCTCGAGTCGATATGAAGTCAAATTTTTTTCGTTTTCACGAAGTATTTGAGTCGACAATTGCTCTTCTTGAAGGTCCATTCGAACTCAAATACACACCTCGAGTCGATATGTAGTCAACTTTTTTTCGTTTTCACGAAGTATTTGAGTCGACAATTGCTCTTCTTGAAGGTCCATTCGAACTCAAATAAACCCCTCGAGTCGATATGAAGTCAACTTTTTTTCGTTTTCACGAAGTATTTGAGTCGACAATTGCTCTTCTTGAAGGTCCATTCGAACTCAAATACACACCTCGAGTCGATATGAAGTCAACTTTTTTTCGTTTTCACGAAGTATTTGAGTCGACAATTGCTCTTCTTGAAGGTCCATTCGAACTCAAATACACACCTCTAGTCGATATGAAGTCAACTTTTTTTCGTTTTCACGAAGTATTTGAGTCGACAATTGCTCTTCTTGAAGGTTCATTCGAACTCAAATAAACCCCTCGAGTCGATATGAAGTCAACTTTTTTTCGTTTTCACGAAGTATTTGAGTCGACAATTGCTCTTCTTGAAGGTCCATTCGAACTCAAATAAACCCCTCGAGTCGATATGAAGTCAACTTTTTTTCGTTTTCACGAAGTATTTGAGTCGACAATTGCTCTTCTTGAAGGTTCATTCGAACTCAAATAAACCCCTCGAGTCGATATGAAGTCAACTTTTTTTCGTTTTCACGAAGTATTTGAGTCGACAATTGCTCTTCTTGAAGGTCCATTCGAACTCAAATAAACCCCTCGAGTCGATATGAAGTCAAATTTTTTTCGTTTTCACGAAGTATTTGAGTCGACAATTGCTCTTCTTGAAGGTCCATTCGAACTCAAATACACACCTCGAGTCGATATGTAGTCAACGTTTTTTCGTTTTCACGAAGTATTTGAGTCGACAATTGCTCTTCTTGAAGGTCCATTCGAACTCAAATAAACCCCTCGAGTCGATATGAAGTCAACTTTTTTTCGTTTTCACGAAGTATTTGAGTCGACAATTGCTCTTCTTGAAGGTCCATTCGAACTCAAATACACACCTCGAGTCGATATGAAGTCAAATTTTTTTCGTTTTCACGAAGTATTTGAGTCGACAATTGCTCTTCTTGAAGGTCCATTCGAACTCAAATACACACCTCGAGTCGATATAAAGTCAACTTTTTTTCGTTTTCACGAAGTATTTGAGTCGACAATTGCTCTTCTTGAAGGTCCATTCGAACTCAAATAAACCCCTCGAGTCGATATGAAGTCAACTTTTTTTCGTTTTCACGAAGTATTTGAGTCGACAATTGCTCTTCTTGAAGGTCCATTCGAACTCAAATACACACCTCGAGTCGATATGAAGTCAACTTTTTTTCGTTTTCACGAAGTATTTGAGTCGACAATTGCTCTTCTTGAAGGTCCATTCGAACTCAAATACACACCTCGAGTCGATATGAAGTCAACTTTTTTTCGTTTTCACGAAGTATTTGAGTCGACAATTGCTCTTTTTGAAGGTTCATTCGAACTCAAATAAACCCCTCGAGTCGATATGAAGTCAACTTTTTTTCGTTTTCACGAAGTATTTGAGTCGACAATTGCTCTTCTTGAAGGTCCATTCGAACTCAAATAAACCCCTCGAGTCGATATGAAGCCAACTTTTTTTCGTTTTCACGAAGTATTTGAGTCGACAATTGCTCTTCTTGAAGGTCCATTCGAACTCAAATAAACCCCTCGAGTCGATATGAAGTCAACTTTTTTTCGTTTTCACGAAGTATTTGAGTCGACAATTGCTCTTCTTGAAGGTTCATTCGAACTCAAATAAACCCCTCGAGTCGATATGAAGTCAACTTTTTTTCGTTTTCATTAAGTATTTGAGTCGACAATTGCTCTCTTTGAAGGTTCATTCGAACTCAAATAAACCCCTCGAATCGATATGAAGTCAACTTTTTTTCGTTTTCACGAAGTATTTGAGTCGACAATTGCTCTTCTTGAAGGTCCATTCGAACTCAAATAAACCTCTCGAGTCGATATGAAGTCAACTTTTTTTCGTTTTCACGAAGTATTTGAGTCGACAATTGCTCTTCTTGAAGGTCCATTCGAACTCAAATAAACCCCTCGAGTCGATATGAAGTCAAATTTTTTTCGTTTTCAACAAGTATTTGAGTCGACAATTGCTCTTCTTGAAGGTTCATTCGAACTCAAATAAACCCCTCGAGTCGATATGAAGTCAACTTTTCTTTCGTTTTCACGAAGTATTTGAGTCGACAATTGCTCTTCTTGAAGGTCCATTCGAACTCAAATAAACCCCTCGAGTCGATATGAAGCCAACTTTTTTTCGTTTTCACGAAGTATTTGAGTCGACAATTGCTCTCTTTGAAGGTTCATTCGAACTCAAATAAACCACTCGAGTCGATATGAAGTCAACTTTTTTTCGTTTTCACGAAGTATTTGAGTCGACAATTGCTCTTCTTGAAGGTCCATTCGAACTCAAATAAACCCCTCGAGTCGATATGAAGTCAACTTTTTTTCGTTTTCACGAAGTATTTGAGTCGACAATTGCTCTTCTTGAAGGTCCATTCGAACTCAAATAAACCCCTCGAGTCGATATGAAGTCAACTTTTTTTCGTTTTCACGAAGTATTTGAGTCGACAATTGCTCTTCTTGAAGGTTCATTCGAACTCAAATAAACCCCTCGAGTCGATATGAAGTCAACTTTTTTTCGTTTTCATTAAGTATTTGAGTCGACAATTGCTCTCTTTGAAGGTTCATTCGAACTCAAATAAACCCCTCGAGTCGATATGAAGTCAACTTTTTTTCGTTTTCACGAAGTATTTGAGTCGACAATTGCTCTTCTTGAAGGTCCATTTGAACTCAAATAAACACCTCGAGTCGATATGAAGTCAACTTTTTTTCGTTTTCACGAAGTATTTGAGTCGACAATTGCTCTTCTTGAAGGTTCATTCGAACTCAAATAAACCCCTCGAGTCGATATGAAGTCACCTTTTTTTCGTTTTCACGAAGTATTTGAGTCGACAATTGCTCTTCTTGAACGTCCATTCGAACTCAAATAAACCCCTCGAGTCGATATGAAGTCAACTTTTTTTCGTTTTCACGAAGTATTTGAGTCGACAATTGCTCTTCTTGAAGGTCCATTCGAACTCAAATAAACCCCTCGAGTCGACATGAAGCCAACTTTTTTTCGTTTTCACGAAGTATTTGAGTCGACAATTGCTCTTCTTGAAGGTCCATTCGAACTCAAATAAACCCCTCGAGTCGATATGAAGTCAACTTTTTTTCGTTTTCACGAAGTATTTGAGTCGACAATTGCTCTTCTTGAAGGTTCATTCGAACTCAAATAAACCCCTCGAGTCGATATGAAGTCAACTTTTTTTCGTTTTCATTAAGTATTTGAGTCGACAATTGCTCTCTTTGAAGGTTCATTCGAACTCAAATAAACCCCTCGAATCGATATGAAGTCAACTTTTTTTCGTTTTCACGAAGTATTTGAGTCGACAATTGCTCTTCTTGAAGGTCCATTCGAACTCAAATAAACCCCTCGAGTCGATATGAAGTCAACTTTTTTTCGTTTTCACGAAGTATTTGAGTCGACAATTGCTCTTCTTGAAGGTCCATTCGAACTCAAATAAACCCCTCGAGTCGACATGAAGCCAACTTTTTTTCGTTTTCACGAAGTATTTGAGTCGACAATTGCTCTTCTTGAAGGTCCATTCGAACTCAAATAAACCCCTCGAGTCGATATGAAGTCAACTTTTTTTCGTTTTCACGAAGTATTTGAGTCGACAATTGCTCTTCTTGAAGGTTCATTCGAACTCAAATAAACCCCTCGAGTCGATATGAAGTCAACTTTTTTTCGTTTTCATTAAGTATTTGAGTCGACAATTGCTCTCTTTGAAGGTTCATTCGAACTCAAATAAACCCCTCGAATCGATATGAAGTCAACTTTTTTTCGTTTTCACGAAGTATTTGAGTCGACAATTGCTCTTCTTGAAGGTCCATTCGAACTCAAATAAACCTCTCGAGTCGATATGAAGTCAACTTTTTTTCGTTTTCACGAAGTATTTGAGTCGACAATTGCTCTTCTTGAAGGTCCATTCGAACTCAAATAAACCCCTCGAGTCGATATGAAGTCAAATTTTTTTCGTTTTCAACAAGTATTTGAGTCGACAATTGCTCTTCTTGAAGGTTCATTCGAACTCAAATAAACCCCTCGAGTCGATATGAAGTCAACTTTTCTTTCGTTTTCACGAAGTATTTGAGTCGACAATTGCTCTTCTTGAAGGTCCATTCGAACTCAAATAAACCCCTCGAGTCGATATGAAGCCAACTTTTTTTCGTTTTCACGAAGTATTTGAGTCGACAATTGCTCTCTTTGAAGGTTCATTCGAACTCAAATAAACCACTCGAGTCGATATGAAGTCAACTTTTTTTCGTTTTCACGAAGTATTTGAGTCGACAATTGCTCTTCTTGAAGGTCCATTCGAACTCAAATAAACCCCTCGAGTCGATATGAAGTCAACTTTTTTTCGTTTTCACGAAGTATTTGAGTCGACAATTGCTCTTCTTGAAGGTCCATTCGAACTCAAATAAACCCCTCGAGTCGATATGAAGTCAACTTTTTTTCGTTTTCACGAAGTATTTGAGTCGACAATTGCTCTTCTTGAAGGTTCATTCGAACTCAAATAAACCCCTCGAGTCGATATGAAGTCAACTTTTTTTCGTTTTCATTAAGTATTTGAGTCGACAATTGCTCTCTTTGAAGGTTCATTCGAACTCAAATAAACCCCTCGAGTCGATATGAAGTCAACTTTTTTTCGTTTTCACGAAGTATTTGAGTCGACAATTGCTCTTCTTGAAGGTCCATTTGAACTCAAATAAACACCTCGAGTCGATATGAAGTCAACTTTTTTTCGTTTTCACGAAGTATTTGAGTCGACAATTGCTCTTCTTGAAGGTTCATTCGAACTCAAATAAACCCCTCGAGTCGATATGAAGTCAACTTTTTTTCGTTTTCACGAAGTATTTGAGTCGACAATTGCTCTTCTTGAAGGTTCATTCGAACTCAAATAAACCCCTCGAGTCGATATGAAGTCAACTTTTTTTCGTTTTCACGAAGTATTTGAGTCGACAATTGCTCTTCTTGAAGGTCCATTCGAACTCAAATAAACCCCTCGAGTCGATATGAAGTCAACTTTTTTTCGTTTTCACGAAGTATTTGAGTCGACAATTGCTCTTCTTGAAGGTCCATTCGAACTCAAATAAACCCCTCGAGTCGATATGAAGCCAACTTTTTTTCGTTTTCACGAAGTATTTGAGTCGACAATTGCTCTTCTTGAAGGTCCATTCGAACTCAAATAAACTCCTCGAGTCGATATGAAGTCAACTTTTTTTCGTTTTCACGAAGTATTTGAGTCGACAATTGCTCTTCTTGAAGGTTCATTCGAACTCAAATAAACCCCTCGAGTCGATATGAAGTCAACTTTTTTTCGTTTTCATTAAGTATTTGAGTCGACAATTGCTCTCTTTGAAGGTTCATTCGAACTCAAATAAACCCCTCGAATCGATATGAAGTCAACTTTTTTTCGTTTTCACGAAGTATTTGAGTCGACAATTGCTCTTCTTGAAGGTCCATTCGAACTCAAATAAACCCCTCGAGTCGATATGAAGTCAACTTTTTTTCGTTTTCACGAAGTATTTGAGTCGACAATTGCTCTTCTTGAAGGTCCATTCGAACTCAAATAAACCCCTCGAGTCGATATGAAGTCAACTTTTTTTCGTTTTCACGAAGTATTTGAGTCGACAATTGGTCTTCTTGAAGGTCCATTCGAACTCAAATAAACCCCTCGAGTCGATATGAAGTCAACTTTTTTTCGTTTTCACGAAGTATTTGAGTCGACAATTGCTCTTCTTGAAGGTCCATTCGAACTCAAATAAACCCCTCGAGTCGATATGAAGTCAACTTTTTTTCGTTTTCACGAAGTATTTGAGTCGACAATGTTTCGAGGACCATTGTGGGGTTGGTCGAAACCCATAAAAAAATTTCGTAATTGTAACTCAACGCTAACTGGGCAAAGTGGCGCAGACGGCGTACGGCGGACGGACGGATTTTGGTTTATTATCTTCGATAATGAACCATTGGAATCGCCCAAAGAAAAAAAAATTTTAACCCCTCTCAAAATTTGTTGGTTTACGTTTCAAGATACGTAGATTCAGAAAATCGAATAAAAAAACTCTGCAAATTCTTGACACAACGGTTTATTATCTTCCTTGTGCAGATCACCCTTCTGTCTATACCAGACTGTATTGCAAATCGGCACCATACCATATTCTCACCGTACTCATACCATACCATAAGAATTTCTTTCCTATCATACCATACTGTATTATATCCAAATCATACATACAATAATATACCATACCATACTCATACCATGTCATACAAACCGAGTGAATATTGAAATGTCATCCATTTCTGACCTATATTTAAAATTTCAAGTATCTAGCTCATCATCAAAATTTAATTTGTTTGTTCAAATAGGTATTATTTAAACAATTTTACAGACAAGAAACCGAGTGAATCCAGTTCTGTGATCCAGTTCTGACCTATTTTTAAAATTTCAAGTCAATAACTCATCATCAAAATTTAATTTGTATTATTACAAAAAGGTATTATTTAAACAATTTTACAGATGAGAAACCGAGTAAATATTGCAATGTGGTCTATCCCCGACTCACGGTTAAAATTTCTAGACTATAGTTTACCGGGAAGATGACAAAAGGTATGTAGTTTCATTCTGGGCGTCAGAGGGTTGGGTCACATAACGGCCGTTTTCGACGCGAAAGATTAGTGTTTTTCCTAAACCTTTGCGCGCTCACTGTGAACGAACGGCTGGTCGCACAAAAATCCAATTGGTCTTAAAAGATTCGTAATTTTTCAGATCATTCAAAAGTGAACTGAAAATTACACGTTTCAGTTAAACATTTTGAGATATGACATTGTCGAAATTTTAAATTTCGTTTTGAACCCCTTCCCCTTGACCTAGGGTTATGAAAAGTTTCGAGGGCCATTGTGGGGCTGGTCCAAACCCAGAAACCGAATTTCGTAATTTTAACTCAACGCTAACTGCGCAAAGTGGCGCGGACGGCCTACGGCGTACGGGGGACGGCGTACGGCGTGATTTTTTTTTATTCGATTTTCTGAATCTACGTGTCTTGAAACGTAAACCAACAAATTTTGAGGGGGGGTTAAAATTTTTTTTTCTTTGGGCGATTCCGTCCGTCCGCCGTACGCCTTCCGCGGCACTTTGCCCAGTTAGCGTTAGATACGTAGATTCAGAAAATCGAATAAAAAAACTCTGCAAATTCTTGACACAACGGTTCATTATCTTCTTTGTACAGATCACCCTTCTGTCTAGATCACTAGGTGTAAATGTCTAGATCCTAAATGTTTGATTAATTATTATTATCAATTATCACTAATTATTAACAATTTTATCAAGTACCTAGTGAAAATTATTATGATTTATTGTTAGGTATTAATAATTCGTATTTACTATTAATAATAATTATTATTAATTATGATTAATTAATACGATATAAATCTGGGGTTTTTAATACTACGTCGGTAATAATTTTTCTATAAAAGAAGTACCTACCAACAAACATTCGAAATTACCATCATTTCCGTAGCACGAAACGCACCTCAGAACAACAAACTCGACATCACTTAAGCCATATGATGTTCCGAAGAGCTTGTTAGTATGAAAATGGAACTGTATTTCAACAGTTTGATTCACGATCGTGTTGTGAGGCACAATCTTTGAGCCGTCATTGTGAACGAACGGCTGGTCGTACAAAGCTGCGGATGGTCTTAAAAAATTCTACGCAACAAATTCTATATAAATATGAAATAAAAAACATACCGTTCTATATGAATTTTTCGAGATATGAAATTTTCAAAAGAGTTTTAAAAATTTTGGACGGAGAACAATATCTTCCTTTTCTTCAAAAATTCGCTAAAAGCTTGAAAACACAGCTGATGAAATGAAGCTGAAAAATTCAGACCTAGAAATTTGTATCTGCATTCAATAATTTGGTTTTGTTATGCTTAAACTATATTAACATATAAACAACTGGAACAATAAAACGTTACACTTCATTCGGCTACTGATTAAGGTGTAACGCTAGGGAGTCAATAACATGACCATGTTTTCAGTACCCATCAAAAACTCCAGAGGGAGAAGAAAAAAAAACCACGGTGATTTTTCATAAACTTTATTGGCTAATACATATAATGTTAACGAAATAAATCATCTCGATTACATTTAGGCCATTTTAAATTCTTCCTTCTTAATAAAGGGCCAAATATAAATATATTAACGTTTATATACATCAATGGGACGTTACACATTCCTTTGGTTCTAAAATGTGGGAGGGATTGGAATGCCATGTGGCCGAGTGATAATCTCTTGTTATCAGCTTGAGAAATAGGGAAGGTGGTGGCTGTAGGTACTTCCGGTAAATTTCAATGGATCACTTCTTCACATTCAACAGTTACTTATTAGTTTGGTGCATAGCTCGTCTGATACAAAAAAACTCAAAAGAACATTATTGCATCAAATTAAAGCTAAGGGGAAAGATTCCTTTCAGAGTTCTTTTGAGCTTTTTTCTGTAACAATCACTACAATGTTCTTAAAAACGTGTTGAGCTGGGGGGGTTTATAAGGACCAAAATAAGGAGTGAATTTTGTACACTGAGTTACGTAACAACAATAAAACACTGGCAACATGAAATAACACAAACCGAATAGCGTCAACAAAGAAATTAACAAAATCAAGGAACAAACCAGATATCGAATAATAGAGACAATCAAGCCAACTCCGTAACATTGTAAGAAAACTAACTTGTCACGACGTGTTTTACAGGTTTGAGAGAACGCTCTCTACACTCAAGTTTTAAGCCAAATCTCATACACTCAATGATCAATAAATTTACTGAAAACAGAAGCGAACGGTGTAGGTAGTAATAATAAAAATCGGGGGTTTTTTTTTTACATGGATGGTAAGGAGGTGAATTGATTTGGAATCTGTATAAATTCAATGCCTACTACTCGTTATCATGTAGATTCAAATAACCATCAGTTCTATAACGTCTGCCACATCATTATTGAGCGGCATTGAAGCCGGCCGGTATTTTCAAAAACAGAAAGTTCGGGTGAAAAAATATACAATTACCCTCTGCGAAGGCCGAGACATCGAGAACATCAAAAATTACATTCAGGTACATACAAAAAAAAGAAAAAGAAAAAAAAAACACCACTTACACTACGGTAGAGCAGCCATAAACTGAAGAAGTCAGTGTCCCGATGTTAACTTCCAAGTAATGACCGCTACAACTCGATTATGTTCAACGAAATTATCCTCCCTCACATCACACATCCACAACTGCATAAGTAGCTTTAATAAATTAAAAGTGGGACCTAAACAGAAGCAACGAATAAAGGAATCCAATGGAAAAAATAACACTATTATCAACCTCCCATAAGTGGAAACCCGAAGTGTATATGTTACCAAACGGTCGATAATAGTAATTTTATTTGTCAGCAGCAATAATAATTCGTTATAATAAACACTGTCACATATGTCAAACACCTAAATTCGCTCATTTGAACGGCAATTATCGTATTATTGAATACAATGCACCTTTGTATGTTATTAATGTGTGTTACGTGTTAGACGTTAAAGGTTAATTATACCAAATTGTCATTGCTGCTCCTTCCATTCGAGACAAAAATCGTTTAATTATAAAGGTTTACATTTTGTGACTAATTGAATTTCACCACCTGTAAAAGTTAATTATCAAAGTGAATTAACAGTAATATATATTTATAAGTTCAGTTTTTTTAATAAATTTAATGTACATAATAGAAATAAAATAGCAAGTTTTCTGATTTGCTACGCTAGGGAATTTAACTGTACAAATAAAGATATATAATACAGGTTGAGTGGGGGGAGGACTACGCCGTCAGTATTGCAGAAGGCATTATAAACCTTTAACGAGAAAAATAATTTCATTAAATTGCTTTCTTCAAGTCGTGGTAACAGTCACTGGCAGATCCCCTACACCTTCAGAGAGTTTTTAATTATTTATTTATAAATATAAAATATCGATACCAAATATATATTACACAAGAACAATAATATACAAAAAAAAGAAAGAAAAGTGGGTCGCGTTGATGGGAATGGGGATTTTAAATGCTAAAAATGCACGAATCCTCATGAGTTTAGGGTGAAAGGTTTAGAAGCTCTTCATTTGTCTACTTGTGCAGAAATGGGTTTCTCTTCTTGGGTCGCCTCTTCCCCTTCGGTTAGCGCGTCAACAAAGACCTTTAGAAAACAAAAAACAAACGTGATGAAAAATTATGATGAAGAAAGATCCACAGATCAGATCAGATTTGCTCGTTTTCGTGCAACTCTTGAACAAAATCATCATATATATTTATATGTTTATGTATGTGTCATTCCAGACGATAACTCTCGATAGAATTGAGATAAAAAGTTCAAATTTGCACAAAAAATCTGTCTTGGCAATCGAAAGGCTAAGTTCGTAGATGGGCAGAATCGGGCCATTCTAAGGGGAGGTTTTGGGGAGTCTTAGGGGTAGGGAGGGAATTCCTCATAAATTTCCGAAATGAAACATTCTAACAAGTGACTGACAAGTTTATGCTGAACACGATAGTGAAATCAGAATTGCGATATCTCATTCTGTTCTCAATCTGGAGCACTTTGAAGATGAAGAAACGTGGATGTTACTTGATATGATCTTCATGTTGAGTCTGCTCTAATTTGATAACGGAATGAGATATCGCAATTCTGACTTCACCGTCATGTTTGGAGTTGAAATGCCCAAAAGCTGAGGGGGAATATTGGATGGAAGGGGAGGGGGGAGGTCCACCCATAAATTCCAAAAATGAAACGGTCTGTCAAGTGACACCTCATTTTAAAGGTTTTTACACTCTGAATAAGATGATGAAGTGAGAATTGCGATATCTTAATTCGGCTCTATTCAAAGTCAAATTAATTATGCCCCATTCAAAATCAATTTTACCCTCGAGCGGTCGCGGGGCGGCACTCCATGCCCGATTCAAAATCAGTTTCACCCTGTGCAAAATTTCTAGTCAGTTGGCTCTGTTACCCAGGCTGTAGACTCGTCAAAGTGGCCAAAATTAGCTGAAAATGTCTGTTTTTTGTCTCTAAACATTTTTTTGGGTTGAGATAATGGGCTAAATGGGAGTTTTTATTTGGTGGGACTGGTTACTAGGGCCACCAGCAGTAGCGACATTAGCCAGTTACCTATTACTTTTGTTTTTAATAACAATTTTATATGTTGTGCAGTAAGTTTCGATAGAGTTAGTGGAGGTGTGGTGGTTATCTTATTGTCATTCTGCGGTATTTCATAGGTCCCTGTTAAAGAATTTTAGAGGTTGCCACAGTGTGTAACCTGAGTAAGTTTTGATCCCGAAATCTAGTGAAATTCAGGATATCTTCAGATCATATTTGCCAAAATATCTCGCGTTGTGAAATACCTGGAGACGGTTTGATTAAGGAAATAGCAAGAACAGTTAATGAATTCACCAAGAATGTTCAATTTGTGTCCTAGGGCTACTAGAATTACTGACAAAACGATCCCTTCATGGGAACTAAATGCTTCATGCTCCCACAATAAGAAGTGTCAATTAATCAAAAACAGAATTAAAAACAATTCTCATTGTTACACACAATATTATAGTATGACCATGAAACAAAAGTCTTACTATAGTAAGCCATGCATAAGATGAATCAGAAAACCAAGGTACTTTCAGGCAGTACCAACATATATACTTATATACATACTCCAACACCAAAATTGTCAACCCAGGAATTATTAGGTGTTCATTACCTCTCCAGCTGTGCTCTGAGTGGATTCTGCAGGTAGGGGTTCGGTCTTAGCATCATCATTTTTATTTACTGGAATACTAACTGGGTCACCTGTGCACACCAAAAATCATGCACTACGAATCGAAAGACATGGGCCAAAAGTGGTTCATAAAGGTTATCATATAGCGTAGATCGCTGGATACTTCCAGTTTTGTCGAAGAATTTGGTGCGGTAAGAGTTTGGTTTGGTCTAATAGTGAAATTGGTCGTGGGCTTCAAAATGATCATTAGAAAGCTTTTGTGCGATTAAGTGATTTTCACTGTCTACCTAGAGGTGCGGTTTCATGTACTGCAGATGCTACTCAAAATAGTGTACAAGAAAATTACTTTGTTACAAATCTAAGTAGTGACAGGACTTTTATTTATACGAAATGGTAAGATCAGGTGTATCAGCGGAACTTTGTTTTGGAGCATCGGTAAATTCAAATTTTGAAAATAAGTTCAGATGAATGACAACTCCATTTTCTATGAAATTGGCGAATCGTGAACAGTGCTCATTACAGTGCTGGTCTGATGAAAACTCCCACTTTCTAATGCCTAGTAAAGTGCCCTGGCATATATTATATTATGCTGGCCGAGTTTGCAGCAAACCTTCGATACTGAATAGCTGTACAGTGCTACCATCAAACATCTTCATTTCCATTATCGAGGCTCTCATAAAATACATAGGACACCGCCTTTCAACAAGATGCAAAACAATTACAGCCAAAAACACGGCAGCAGGAATATCAAAGATATTTCTCCCAAATAGCGGAAATGGGGTTGTTCGATGGTCTCTACAGGCTGCGAACGTCACTACATTTTTTGGGGCTATCAAAAATCGAAGGTTACCAGATACTTGTTCAATAGCAATACAAGTTGAAAGTACGCATTGAAGTCCATGTCATTGGAATTTGACATATAAATATGGTTGAAACTGGTCAAATTTTAAAATTTAGGTGTTGTACGAAGTCGCCGTTAAATTCTCTACAACGTTGATTTCAAGAGTTTTTGATAGGAACAGTAATTTGGATGCTACAGACACAGAAAGTCGTAAAGTGGTATTAGCCAATATGGGAAAAATGGTCATATATTAACCGTCGATCACTATCTTATAAATAGGTAGAATTTCAAAGTTGGAGGGTCAATCGACGCAGAACTTGGAGCTCTTTAATTTGGCTCTTGGTAAAGTTTTCGCTAAGATGCGTTGTTCAGGAGTTATAAGCGGAAAACTGAAGAAAGTCCGAGAATTTAGACGTTTTTGGGGCAAAAACTCAGGTTACTCGTTTTTAAGACTATCTTGAAGTTGTAGCATTGCGATTTTGAGATACCAAGTCGTAATAAACTGATTACATCCAGAGTTACCTCAGTAAAGTCGAATTATATTGGCAAAAATAATGAAGTACTAAAAAATGAGCAACTAAAGCGAACTTGATCAAATAAGTTGATACCGTTGACTATTGTTCAACAATTTAATATTGTGAGAAAGTACATAATATTTTTTTACAAACATATACCTATTCAATTCATCAGTGATCATGCAAACAAACTGGTAGAAGTGTACTGTCGATGCGACAGCGTAGTGAGTGAGTCAGTAATTCGCACGCTTACCTAACTTTAACGTATACTAGAAGAACATTAACAAATTTTGTGGGATATGAGGTGTAAAAGTAATAATTACAACACTTCAACATTTAGGTTCCAATATGACGTGGTCCATGCTGGAATAGAAAAAGGAGGGATTTTTCAAAATACGGCACTTTTGAGTTTGTGGGCCGAAAACTAACGAAATGGGTGATAAGTAGGTAAATTTGAGGTGAATTGAGGGTGGAGAAGGGCAATTTAGAAGTAGTTTGGACGAGTAAAGTGGATTTGTGGATTCCAAAACGACATACCAGATCGGGAAATCCGAAACAAAGAGGACCAAGATCGTCTAGATGAAAAAAGAAGAAGAATTTGATTGTTTCAACTCTTGGGTTTTCAACATGGAACATGTTTTTACGGGTTTGGACAAGTAAGATGAGTAGGGACTCCCCCTCCACCGTTCACTCCTCACGCCCCCCACTCTCGTTAATACCTCCCCTTATCTCTGTTACCTTCCCTTTCATTCCTCGTGACAAAGTCCAACTTGTTTAGCACTAAACATTGACGAATCTTGTCACACAAGACGATATTGACGTTAGGTAACCTATTGCTATCCGATTGTTTCTGAAAAACGATAATATCTGGGTTGAAATATGGTTGACTCTGCTTATGCTGGTTGAAATTTGTATTTGGCTGAGAAAAGCACGTCCCCCGTCCCCTTCGCGATAGCCCCTCTTGATCTATGTGCACCCCCTGACTTCAGAGCAGGAGACGCCACTGATTGATTCAATTTTTACCAGAAATTTATCAGTAGATTGTTTGTCTGCCACACCGAAGATACTCGAGAAACTCGTGGTGATGCAATTGTCGGCAAGGTTTTCGCCCTACTTCGTGGCTGAGCAACATGGATTCTTGAAAAGGCGACCAATGGTCTCGAATTTGAAGGTGTTCCAGAATTTCGTCATGGAGGGGTTTCAGCAACGATACCAGACCGACTATGCAAAGGCCTTCGACAAATTCTCCCAGCGCCATCTTCTGTCTCTGTTGGAGTCATTGGGCGTATTCAGATCGTTCCTGGATTGAATGTCCAGCTATCTGGTGGGGCGTCAGCTCATGGTCCGGGTTAGGGGTGTCCTCTCGACACCTTTCTCCGCTTCCTCCGGGATCCCCCAAGGGAGCCATATGGGCCCACTGTGCTTTCTGCTTATGATAAATAGTGTGGTCAGCTGTTTCGCCTCGGACATCCACTGTCTGCTGTTTGCGGACGATCTCAAGCTGTTCTCATATGTGAATTCTACGTCGGACTGTGTTGCCTTGCAGTCAGCGGTCGGTCGCCTCGAGAATTGGTGCTCAAATAATAACCTATTTCTCAACCCATCTAAATGCTTTGTGGTCACTTTCCATCGTTCCAACCAACCACTTGGCTTCAATTATGTCCTAGAAGGCAAACAGCTTCGGAGGCTCACGGAAATGAAGGATTTGGGGGTGCTCTTTGATGAACAAATGACTTTCTCGAGACACATCAAGGACCTGTCGAGTAGAGCTATGCGAGCCCTAGGGTTTGTGAAGCGTAACTCTCGGGAGTTCTCAAATATTCAAGCCATAACGATGCTTTACAAGGCCCTGTACTTCCCATTTTAGAGTACGCCTCCCCGGTTTGGTCGCCAGGCTACGCTGTTCATCGAAATACATTGGAGAGAGTTCAAAAAAGGTTTCTGCGCTTCATGGCTTTCAAGTTGGACATACCATCCAGCGAGGTCTGTTATGACGCTTTGCTGGTCACTTGCGGCTTGTTGCCTCTGGAGAAGCGTCGTTAAATTGCTGATATCACTCTTCTGCACGAGCTGGTCAATAACCAACTTGACTGTCCGGTCCTGCTCTCCTTGATTGGCCTCTTCCATGTTCCCTTCACATCAACAAATTACATCAGAAACAGCCTTCTCCAGCGGCTTCCTCGCCCCGCTAATCTACTGATAAATGTCCACCCCGAATATGACTTTTTTCACCACTCCCTCCCCTCTCTCAAAAAGCTGATGGCCTCTTCCCCGTTTAATTTTGTTAAATAGCTCCCAGTGTACTTTTCCATTTACATATTATCTTATTGTGTATTTCCTTTCAATTTTTCTTCTTCTCTAATAATCAGAGAATTGTGTAACCAATATTGTTCAAGTAATCTAGGGAACTGCCATTGATACTGTCATAAGGGTAATTGGGCTTGTATATAAATAACTAAATAAGTGAAGTCACCTATTTCAGTCACTACTCACCAGTTTTGGCAATCAGTAAATAATCGAAACATAATAATATACATAATATTATTATGTAAATAGTGTTGTGCAGTTCGATGTAAATACGAGTATACATTCATCCGGAAAACATGTTCCATGATTCCTAGGTTTGATCCTTGATCTAAACAGTAATAATCCGGGGGTCAGGGGGTGTCCTTCAGCAGTCAATTTTCTTTTCAATTTATTTCAGGACCCACAAAATACCTAGTTTGAAACAAACCGTGAAATAACGACGAATCACAATTGAACAAAAGTGACGATTTGGTACAAATTAACTCACTTGGGCCGTTGTGGTCGTATTTTTCGTGGAGAGCATGTAGTTGTTCTCTTGACCTCTGCAGTTCACGTCTCAACCTTTCACGCTCTTCGTCACGTTCAGTCATAATATTCTGTAAAATTGAAGATTACACAACGTTAACCACTTGATTCTCGATACACCTTGAGTGAGGCGAACATTACACGCCCACAGGGTCCGTTCACCCCGCAGCAATGAACAACATAAAAACACGTGTATCCACGTTGCACCAAATTTATAAAACAATTAAGTGACAATATTTAAATAGCCGGCCTATTTGTTGAATAGTTCTATAGGTATTTTAATAACTCTAGGTCAATAGGAAAGGGGTTCAAAATGAATTTTAAAATTTCGAAAACGACATAATAATAAATGAGATATTATCTCAACAATTTCAAATGAACCGGTGTACCTAGTTTGCTGAGTGAACTTGAATGCGTTCAGAGAATATTTCAAGACCATCATGAGCGTGTCGTCAATTCAACGGCGGCAAGTCGGGTCAATTTCCACACTGAAGAAACAGCTGATTAAAACAGCATGGTTTTAAGATGTAGAGTTTCTTGATCTGAGATACTTTACTCGTCTTTTCAAGAGGACTGATGAATTTGGATTCATTTGCATCACCCAACCCGAAGAGAGAAAGTATTGTGCACATATGCTATCTAACATTTTGCCAGTCTGCAGGTGAGCCAAAAAAATGCGTTTAACCTAATTACATTGCATTGACAATTGCCTAGACTCATTGCATGTATTTAAAACGTAAATTTAGAAAATAGCCTAGACAGCAAAGTCGTTTTCTGGCACTTGTGGTTGACCAATGTAATTAGCCCGAAAAAAGGTTTTTTTAAATATCTATTTTATAAATTTTTGACACGATTGAACACAATAACAATACATGCTTACATGCTACAACTTAGACCGAGCAGTAGAAGGGACAAAGATGAAAAAATTTGGTTCTAAGCGAACGAATTAAAACTTTTAATTAGGTAAGTTTGTACCATTGTTAGAATCAAGGTTCAAGTATGTAGGTTTTTACAAGCCACTAAAATGAGGCAGAATAGTTATAACGACTAGTTAGTGAAAGGCTTCTTTTTTTTCGTTTTCAGTCAAGTTGTTTTCAGCCTTTTTAGAGATAAAAATCTCTTCAGTCTTAAGCTGGGTTTACACTAGTGAAACTCTCTCTCGAAAGTCACTCGAGCGAATATTACTAGCTTCGAGTGAAATTTCGCAGTACCCAAAACAGAGCGTAATTCAAGCGAAAAAGAGCGCGAACATGGAAACTTTTTTTTACCGCGTTTACTGTCATATTGATGTTATTTTAGAGCAAGAAAGGGAAGAAGAAAAATCGCTGCCCTCGACGATGGTGGAACGAACAATTATTACTTGGAAGAAGTCAATATGGAAACAACCTTCTGAAACAAATGGTACAGGAACCATGGGAAGTCCTCTTCAGTCTTCAGTGGGAACTTTAATTCTCTTCTTCTGCTGTCTTTTTTGCATTTGCCCACTTGGCGGGTAGTATGCCAGTAGACACAGATCGTCAAACGTATGTTGAAGAGATACTGATGACTCTATCACTCACGTTAGGACTAGGAGTAGAAACATGTAGGGGTTCGGGAGCAACTCGTATCGGGCTCGACGAACGGAGAGAAACTGGACTCCCTAGCAACGCACGGGGGTTCCGAGTCGAAAGCCAGCCGGCTTTATCGCTGTGCACTTTCCAGAGAGTTCCAGGCTACCACGGTGGCTGTTAGCACGGTACCGTGGTGGGCGTTCCAGTAGTGTCAACTGATCCGAAGTGGGCGTTCCAGTAGTGTCAACTGATCCGAAGTGGGCGTTCCAGTAGTGTCAACTGATCCGAAGTGGGCGTTCCAGTAGTGTCAACTGATCCGAAGACGGCCGAAAGTTCACGAATTTTAACGAAGATCATGGGTATGTCGAACAACCGCGGATCGACAACCGCAAGAGCGTCGCTTCTCATACGGTACCGTGCTAACAGCCACCATGGTAACCTGGAACTCCCTAAAATCAGCCGTCTCTTGGCTGCAGATAACAGGAACAAAATAAATTACGAACTGTTTCTCAATGAATAGACTTAGGAGAGCTCCTTCTCTGTTTCATTCCAGAGTTTCTTATACCTGTAGAATATATCTGGTTAAGAGGATCTGTTCACAATAGAGTTTCTTAACCCTGG
Organism: Stenodema calcarata; assembly: GCA_963920205.1. NCBI lineage: Eukaryota > Metazoa > Arthropoda > Insecta > Hemiptera > Miridae > Stenodema > Stenodema calcarata. Next base: position 5,500,543 of record OY986049.1, read on the forward strand.
ATTACCACCCTTGAGTTCCCATCGCCTATTACCACCCATGGGTCATTTCGACCTACATGAAGAAAAATCGTCGTTTTCTTGTGGAAATTCGAAGAAATCAGGGGGGAAATTCAATAACAAATATGCAAATATTGAACTAATTTTCAAAAAACTTTGTTTTTTAATCGCGCTTGCAAAACTTCAGCAGTTACTTCATTCGACCTAGGGGTGGTAATCCGGTGGGGGAGCCCCTTGCGAGGCCCGATCCGTTTTTGGTTTATTATTTTTATATCTTTTTTTTTGTATTGAGAAGAAACTTGAGGATATTTACCAGGAGCTGTGTTAGGTGGGAGGTGAGGGCGGATGCGATGCCGGTGAGCCTGTGAACTGGTACTCCGGGGATGCGGCCAGATCTGGACCCGCCAGCGGCCGTCGTCTCTGAAGTAGCTGCCACCGCCTCTTCCTCCGACAACCGAAGTGCCTCGTTAACGACCAGAGACAACTCGTGGGCTGTTCGGAGTGACAATCAATCGTAATATCATAATTTTGTATGGGAGATATATAAAAAGAGCGGCAGACAGGAAGAATAATACGCCAGTGGATAACCACGGAAGCACTTAACGATTCGTAAAGTTTCCACGTAGATTCAAAAATTCCACATTTCAGTCATTAGTAACTCATCAAGACATTAGGTAAGTAACTCTCTAATACATTCTTTTCAACTCCCACACGTGAAATAACATGAACTAAGTCGTAACTAACCTCATAAGCCCTGAACGAAATATGTAAAGTGTATTTACAGTAGATGGAAATGAAATGAACTATTACCTTGGTTAACGGCAGCTAACACCAGTTCCGATGGATCTTTGTCAGCAGATGGTTCCCCGGCGAGGTCAGCAATGTTTTCAAACTCTTCCCGAGGTACATGCAAAATGTCGGCAACGATTTCCTGCTTTTCATACAGTATCTGACGCACCAGTTCATCCTTCCTCCTCAGTTTCTCTAAAGAAGAAGGTTAATTTGAGCAAACGAATTAGGTTAATTGAAAGCCCTCATGTGCACATTGCCACTCATGTTAAAAAAAGTTGTGTTAGAAAAATGATATGCGCGTATAAGAAACTAATATACGCGAACCCTGCTGAGGTAAAACAGGCAGAGGCAATGTTCCAAATCGCATAAACACACGGAATTGAGAAAAACGCAATCAACTACTCTAGTACCTGCTGTAATGTACCGATTGAATTTAAGAGTTCTCACTAAAGAGTGAGAATACATCGAAGTGATAACCAGAAAACGTGTTTAAAACGAAATGTGGGAACTGGGAAACGTTGAAATCGATCACCACGAAACCATGGAGATGCATGAATAATAATTTTTGGCTACACATCAATAAAGACTGATATCAATGAGCGACAAAGGTTTTTGATACGTTTAGTTATAACTTTACATAGAAAACTCTTAAGTTTGTCCGTTTGTCCACTATAGGTGGTTTTCTCGTGACGTCACAACACTATCGATTATCTCGAATGTCCGCCATGTTGTTGCAGCTCTCTTGAAGGGTTTCAATGGGTTTTGGACATCAAAAAGGTCGAGATGATTGTTCAATTTCAGTATCTGAATGCATAACATCGTCCGTGGATCAAAGTTCGGAGCAACTGAAGGTGATTGAACAACCACCAAGTATTCAATAACGACGGGTGTTGACTACTTTAGTGTTTGTGAGTACTTTCCGTTCCAATTTGATTTGACAAACAAGAAACTTCGATGATCGGATCGGATGATCTTAATAATCCTTGGCACTGACTGAATGATCTTTCAACGTCAACCGATCGGGGCTCAGAAGGAAGATGCTATTTTTCTGAGGGTAAATTGTATTCAACTGTCTAGTAACATCTTTTCCACTGAAGGAACCAGTGATGAATGTCATTCCGTCCAGGAGCAGGACTTTTCAGGACTAATGGGGAACGCTGGTGTTTTCATCTTAATTTCGTTCTCAACATCTCCACAGGTCCTGTTTTCTAATGTCTGGGTTGCAATTAGAACGCTATGTCATCTACCGAAGTTTCATTGTGTGATTCCAGCAAAATTATAGTTTTTCCTCACAAAATGAGCAGTGGATAGTGGATATTAATGCCAAAATTTTCGAAACACACTTCTCCATCGGCTTCGTGGACAGTTTTAATGGTAATCCCGCGGAAATAATTGGCACATGAGCTCCAACGGAAATTTCGGGTTAAGGCATTTTTGACCATTTGACGGTGTTTTACGTACTCTTACACTGCACTTGACAGTACTACACTAATATATTGTACTGAGTTACAATGGCGAAAAAACAAAACTGTAGAAATAAGACGGGGAAACAACTACTAAGTACCTAACATCAACCTGGTTAAAGCTGATCTAGAGAACCGTGACATTAACATTATATCAACAGGCAGTGTCATGACAGGTGGTGTTATCCCCTCTATCCCAATCATGTGCGTTTCACACCTTCCATACACCTACTTGTTACTTGTTACATTATTTTTATTGACATAATTTTTGACGTGAAACCTACTGAAAGATGAACATTTATTTTTATTACATTATCTCAATTTTTAGAAGACTTTATATTAATTTGTAATTGTTAGCAGTATTTCGGTTATAAGAGGAATTATGTTTTCGAATGTATCCAGGGGAAGTGGAAGAGAGAGGCCCACTTGGCCCCAACTTTCCCTAGTGGTTAAATAAACTAAACAAACAAACTTGTATTTTCCTTAGGTTCAATGACCTAACTAGAATACCGGTTGTAATTGGTATTTCATTCTTATCCTGTTGTGAATTTCCCCTTTTTGGCCATTTTTTAACATAGCGAATGGATAGTTAAATAATTATAAAATACAAAGCAAAATGTGTATAAGCAAGAGTAACTAGTTCCAGCATATTTCATGTTTTTTAAGTTTTTGTCTTCAAGTTTAGGGTCTTTAGGGTTCCAGAGAACCTCTCTGCTCCGGTCAAGTTCAATTAGTTCACTGGTTTTGGTCCTGGTCCATACGTTCTCACTACAGCCTTCAATCTTGGCACAAACAGAACGAAATCACCGGAAAAAACCTACAGCTGAATTACACATGTGCACTGACGAGGGGATGCTAGCTTGGAGGATGAACAGTTCACCACTAGTTTCCTACAAGTTGCTTTTTTGTAGGACCAGTAGTTTTGCCAGTACGAGACTATAAAAATTATCGCAACATAAAATTTGCACTTTTTGAAGACACAAATGGCCTTTTTTGCAGAGCTCTATCTCGGGTTCTACTACCACTGACATCGTAGGGAATATTAAAATATAATTTTTAAAAAAGGAACGAATAACTTTTTTCGTAGCTGCTTTTTTGGCCAAAAACTGATACTAGGGCAACAATTTCGCTGTTTTCCGAGCACCACGAAGTTACCAGACGGTTTTCAGGTTTGCGAATTTAGGTATATACTACCCGTAAGGGCCCTAACAACATAATAACATAGATTTTTGTATGTAGTTACATGCACATATGCAAAGTTTGATGTCTTTATTGACTGGGCTATTTGGTGTAAACGCGGCTTTATCCGACTTTGCCCCGGATCAGAGGACCAGCCAGTGCGTACCGTCACAAATCAAGCCCTAAACATAGGTATACCACACGGATTAATGGACTGAATAAGGCGAAGAACGTGTGACCGTGTAGTTGAGGACAAGGTATGGCTGGGGGTTTTCGAGAGGGTACGGTAACGATAACGTTAAAAACGACCATAAAAACATGTTTCATAAAATAAAAAAGTAAACGTCGAATTTTTGCAAGAGGCATAGGTATTCATACCTACACATGTGTACAAAATCTTTGGAAACCCTTGTCTTAAGGAGAATCTCTTGTATGTTACTGGTAAAATATGAAATGTCGGCGTTGTGCAGGTTGGGTTGTGTAAGAAAACTTATGGCGGTAAAGGGAAATTGAGGTTGGTTGGTACCTAAGGGAGTGAGTACAGGTTCTGCCGTGAGGACATCCCTCGATGACACGACCACTTCCGACGGGTCGACTAGCGTCGTCTCAGCTGTTGAGGTAGCGACGTGCACTTCAGAGCCGGTGGGTTCGGACCCGACACTCGCATGCGGGGAACGGGCCGGTTTGTCGGTTTTTTCGGGTGTTCCCGGCTGCTCGGGTCCTTCTGCAGGAGGGTCAAATACGAGAGGGTTACACAGATTGTCATGCGAGGAAAAAAATAATAAAAACATAAATAATAGTAACAAAGCTGCGTCATGCTAACGAATCATCATTCCAAGTTACATAGTGTTTGTTTGGTTTCGCAGGGAAACCATTTGGGTTGAAAGGGGTTGGTCTGATCGAATTTCCGCTATGATTGGGGCACAGTCAACTCTTTAATGTACTGAACACCACATGCAACGGAATGTACCAATTCAAAAGGGCGTTTGACTTCCAGTAGAACCGCGGTAACCATCACTAGTGCTGATGTTAGCAATCAGAGGTAGGTACGCAGATTACGACTACACACTTCCCCAGAGAGTATTTTTCAAAAATTGGTTCAAAGATAAACCAACTGGAATCGACCAAGAAATGTTTTTTGAATCAACGACGATCTGCACTTGGGAATGAATGGTAGGTCGAAAAATAAACATGAGGCATCCTACGTTTTTCTCGCCATTTTGAAAAACGAAACCGTGCGACTAATGTACTTAGCCAATCAATTTCTAGAATGATGAGGTTGTGTTTTAGCGTTCACGACAAACAGCCAATTAAATTATACGACATGCAACTTTCTATCGTAAATTGTATCAGAGAATAAACCATGAACCACTGAAATATATTTTTGTAGTAAACTCAAGATTGCATTTTAAATGATATCGGGTTCTTTACAGTGGTATGTGATGACAAGTGACAATGATTCGAATCAAAAGCTGATTTTAATGGCATCAAAGAGATCCATTGCGAGCTGTGACTTTCAATACTAAATATTTTTCTGTATTGTTCATTTTCTCCTTTGGTTGAAAAACCTTTGTCTGTTTGGAGGGTTGTAGGAGGCGGTAAGAAAAGAAGAAGTTTTTCCGAGCTTTCGGCTTTAATAAGCCATCTTCAGGGGTAGGTAGGTATTGTTTCCTCGACCCGGTCTCTTTCGTTCAGTTCGAACGAAAGAGACTGGGTCGAGGAAACAATACCTACCTACCCCTGAAGATGGCTTATTAAAGCCGAAAGCTCGGAAAAACTTCTTCTTTTCTTACCGCCTCCTACAACCCTCCAAACAGACATATACTAAATATGAAATTTTCATCGAAATTACGAGAAGTTGGCGATTTACGTGTTGTATTAAAGGACCATGAAAGGTGCTCCTCCCCCCCCCCCCCCCCCTATTGTAATTGTTAGGTTTGAAGCTACAAATTCTAGCTACCTTTGCCATTCTTTTCCAAAGTAACTCGTGGGATTATTTCAATATGCTTACAGGTGTGAATTTTGAATCAATCGGATACTTCAAAAATATTTTACGGGCGATTTACAGAACTCTACTGAGAACCAATTGCCTTATGGGTAGTCTGATACAAAATTAATATCATTATTATTTTCTATCAAATTGCGTGATGCCTTGAGCGAAAGCCCACGACTAGCAAACGACTGGAGCTCCCCGTCCTGATTGTTGCTAGCAGTGACTGAATCACCGAGACCTCTTCGAATGTTGTATATTACGTTGCAATTCACATTGTTCGAAATACCTAATTTGTCGGCGAGGGTCTGAGGCGAGCCAGGCTGAGGTGTCGATGAGCCTGACGGCACGCAGGGTACAGGGCTTTCTGCCGAGGGGTAGGACCGGTCCGCGGATCCTTCCAAGGTGTCATCGTGACTATGAAACAATCGACAAATTGTTAATTAGAAGCTCTTAAAAATACATATTTGAAGAAAATATCCATTAAAAAAAAATTAGCTTCCGCAAGGTGCAAATTTTAGATGCAAATCTCTCAAATGAATGGCTTTTTCAACCAAATTGGCTATTCCGCTAAAAATGACAATTTCGAGACACAAGGAATTAAATACAAACAGACAAAGGCGAAACCATTTTGGTTCCTTCCTGTCAGAATTGCTAGCGAAAAATTTGATTTTAGTTGCGAAAATGTAACTCGACGGGAAATAGACGAGCAAAAGAAGCAATAAGTACAATCAAAATGGATTTAGCAGCATTGGCATAGCTGTGCTAATGTTAACTTTCAGCTGGTTTCAAGGATTTAAGGTTTTCAAAGATTAATGCTATATTTCTGTTAATATCAATTATATTATGCTGAAAATAGGTCTTCACAGTTGAACACCTGGATGTTATTGAGACCAACTTGATCTACTACATCGTCATATGTCCGTTATGTTTCTCAAGCCTGCGCTAACTTCTAAAATTAGTCTTGCTCTTGAATTTGTGCGATTTGTCTTGACTCAAATACGAATTCAAATATATTGTTACTCAACAGTGTGGACAGAGTTATATTTCAAGTACCAAGTCTTTTGCGATGAGTTCTCTTGTTTAAAACTCATTTTAGTTCCAAGCTTAGCTAGGAAACCATCTCTCGTTGAAAGCCCTGAGCTGGCATATTATTTATATGTATGTCAGTATAAGTATATTAATTAGGTCAAATGTGTAGTCGACAAGTACTCACTCTCTAGTTTCACGAGATTCAACGGCGTCAAACTCCGAAGTCGCGCCCTCAGTCCGACCCTCTGTCCTTCCTCTGTGCTTCCCCTCGCGTTGTTTATAAGCCTCTGCAGCGTCCGAGATATGTTTGAACCACCTGCACAAATAGAAAAACCAAGAAAATTAGACAAATTCGTACACTTCCTGTATTTTGATACAAGTAAAAAAAAGGGTATTGTAGGTAGCTGTCCAACTAATATTAAAAAGTGCACGTATTTACATTGAAGCATGCAATATCTAAGGTGAGAATAGCAACTAATGCCCATAAGCGTTCTCCAACTTGGTCCCTGTGCAAAACCTTCGATGTTCTCACTCCCAGAATGGCTTACATTCATAGAACTGTTTCGTATGTACTTGGGCGGGCTTTTTAACTCGGCCAAACAAGATGCATGATTACCTAGTACTACTTACGAGTACTAAAAAGCGGGGAAGAGACGAGCCTGGACGGGTCACAGGACCTTAGGCTCAGAAATCCACCTTCATTTTGGAACTATCATAATGTACTCAGACAGTCAAAACGTTTGTCATATGTATGTGTACTATGTACCTATGTCATATATTGTGTACTGTTTTCTTGAATAAAAATATGTAGTATTGAATTGATCTTATTTCGCATGCTCTAGAGATCGTAAGGTGGCGTTATAGTATTCAGTGTTGGGACCAATCGACTTGAAATGTAATAGGGAAAACTGTTTTCCACCTTTGATGTAAGAGCCCAAGGGATCTTTCACATCTCTCTTACATCAACGAGAACGGAAACTCAATAATCGTTGAACTACAAATTGAAGTTGTGGTATTGACGTTTTCTAACCGCATCCCTTCATTTCACTTACGGAAACCCGCCGCAAAAACCGATCGAGCTTCAATACCGTGGGTGGTACACGACCCGTGAAATTTCAACAACCGTTTTCGCATATCGGATACCGCTCTTGTGTCACTTATATCTTTTAATGGAAACGGTGGAATTCAACTTGAAAACCTCTCGCTCCATAAAACTGTCAGAGAAAAATATCGAGTGAGAACTTTCAACAGATAGTACAGCAGTGATTGAACCTCTGTTCTGTAATCTTGGACTTTAATATAACTATACCTACGTGGGAAGATGTTAGCTTCTGTACAGGATATTTTGGTTGTGTTAGCCTTTTAGGTATCTTAGGAATCACATTTATTTATAATTATCAAATCCCTTGACCACGCTAATACACAATTTCCAAGGCTGCACTCCCCGGGAAGAGGTCAATTCCCACCCGGGAGTCGAACCCGGGTCCTCAGAGCCTCATAAAATCCGAACTATTTATTATAAAATTAATTCTAATTATTCTTATTTAACACATTTAAAATAACCAAGACTCCCGCTACTTGGACAGAAATAATAGATAACACAGGCCCACAACAAAAGTGGTCTTTTCTGTTGACGAGACCCAACAATTCTTATGTATTTTTCGACGCTGAATCCGAATCTGTGCTCAAAATATGGGGTCCAGTCGATTTTGACGAGATAATCCCGAAAACCCTCAAATATTCAATTTCTTCATAGTTTTTTGAGGTTAGAGAAAAAACAAGCGGTGATACGATAAATTTGACTTCAGATTTGGATTTTACGGAAACAAATACGTCGAAATTGCAATTTCACAGTTTTTTTAGACATCTAGAAATGTCGTGATTTATGGTGTTTTTGTTTAAATAAGATGAAAACCCGATCCTACCATCCGAAAACCAACTTTCGGTCCTGGAATTTACCTACCAGGGGTTTTAGGGATCACTGATCACGAATATAATGCTAGATTTGTAATTCAGTCGCTAAAGTGTGCTTGTCGGCAGCGACGTAGGTATCCAATTTATCGCTAGCATTTATATATTGTGGGTTATATGGTTAGCTTGTTGATATTTCCTTGAAGAACTATCGAAAGAACACAGTTCCACAGAACGCAATTTTCAAAATGAACCGATACATTTGATACATCGATGCCGATAAGCGCCCTCTGGAGCAACTAAATTACAAATCTGACATTATATTCGTGATCAGTGAACGGGATTAGTAACTACATTTCTCAGAACATGCGGTATTTGACTGCTTGTCACCGACGGCTCACTCAAAGCCGAAGTTATATGGTCGGTTGATCGAGAACGATTCAAAACGCTTGGATCCGATGCGATTCAAAAGGCTGGAACGACAGAGACCCGTGAGAGGGTTGAGAGGGATATTTGAGTGATGACAAACGGCGGAGCAACGACATATTGACGGATAGGACTTTGAAAGCAATCTCTCACGGATGTCGCGGATTCACGAAAAAATCATGTTTGGACTACAACGAGAACACGATGACGAATTGTCACAGTTAAAACACAGTGAAATTCAACATTCGAATTAAGCAATTTATTGTTGAATAATGGCGAGGCAAACTAACCAGCAGGCGATTTCGATACCCACATAATATGCGCTTTTATTATTAATATACTATATCAACAATAAATAGGTACACAGGGGTTTTCGGGATCGTGCGTATGGATGACAATATGCACCTCTCTCCCAAATTATCATGATTAGAGGAGAGAGATTACTTACATTAATACCCTAAACATACTTGATTTTGACTACAGAATTTTGACTACATTTTCGAAGAAAACGAAGCTGTTGTTCTCGGCCGAGAATTTAAAAAAATTGAATTTCCGAAATTTTTCACAACAAAATCCGTTTCAGACGATCCTGAATCCACTGCCAAGACACTGAAATTGACACCAGAATCGGGCCACTCTAGGGGGGGGGGGGGGGGGGGGGTTGAGGGGGGGGGGGAAACATTACCCATAAATTCCCAAAATGAACCAGTCTAGCAAGTGACACCTTATTTTAAAGGTGTTTCTTTACGCTGAACACGATGGTGAAATCAGAATAATTATGAGAACGGAATAAGACATTGCAATTATTGCAATGTCTTATTCCGTTCTCATACTGGAGCACTTTGAAGATGAAGAAAAGTGGTTGATACTTGAGATGTTCTTCTTGGTTTACCTGTTCTAATCCGATAACGGGATGAGGTATCGCAATTCTTAACCATCGTGTTCAGCGTTGAAAAATCTTTAAAATGACGTGTTACTCGGCAAAAAAGGAGACAACATTTATTAGGAAGACAGTAAAATGGAGGGATTTTACGTAAAACCAGTTATTAACATGGAACATGTTTAAGCCGTGAGCTAACTTGCCAAAACGGTCACGAAATTGCGTTACGAAAATAGCGACAACCCCCCCCCCCCTCATATCTTCCGTCCCACTCAACCTAGAAAGCTGATATTTGGATGGTAGGTTCTATGGGGGATCTGAAGTCTGAAGACAGTGCACCTGATCAGCTGACTGAGCTCAGATTCTACAGCGTTTGTTAATCCATAAATCCTCTTACTATAAAAGGTTCTGCACTTAATTTTGTTAAAACATGTTAGCAATTCTAGTACAGGAACCACCATAACCCCAGTATTGATGAAGCGGTTGGAAGGTCATTTGCGTCAAAATACATCAGTGATTGAGATCTTGTATGATTTATTTGGTATTATCAGCAGTGTGGAATCAACATGCTTCTATTTTCAGTTACATGAAAAACGTTAGAACCTGAAGTCAACTTGAATGTAAGAGTTTCTCTCTTTGAAATGTAGAATTTTTTTAAAACTTCGTTCACACCATCATCAAACCGATGTGGTTACATAGTGCCAAACGGTTTCTAAACACCAGTAGCAGTTGTTGTTGTTAGCGGTATACAATTGGTAACCTTGAATCAGGTGAGGTGTTATATTCCAATTTTCAACCACCAATGACCATTCACAGATCTACCCGTAGCTAAATTTGGCTCAACGTACGACACGGAGGTCAATGTCGATTCCCCCTCCCTCACCATTCACCCATCGACGAGTTGGGAGGTGAAAATTCAGAGCTTAGCTCAGGCCGAAGATGCGTTGAGCGATATTCTTAGCTCGCCACCGTCATAATCCGAGTCCTTGACATCGCGGAAAATGAAAATTCCCAAGCCTGCCCGAGCGAGAGGAAATTGGTAGGAGACAAAACAGAGAATGTGACGATAAGAAAAGGCTCGAAGGATTAATTAAAAGCAGATTCTTCTTCAAAGTCCCAACGAAAAAAAAGATGAAGAATTTCCATCTATTGAAGATGGAGGGAATAAAGTTCCTTCGCTGATTCAAAGCACGGGAGAAAATCGATAAAGTAAAAGCGTTTATTGAAAGAATTTCTCATGCTGATACCTTCATTCATGTTCGAATTTGCACTAAATACCCAATTTCGTATAACACAATAAAGACGAGTAGTAAAAAGGGACTATTAATTCCTCCTGGTTACTCCTACGCCAATTGACCTTTTCTTTCATTCAAAGCCATGAGAAGATTTCCATTGGAACTCCCGCTAGGTTTAGAACAAAAACTTGAAAGGGCTAACGGATACGGAACAAGGCGGATACTGGGGAACAGGAACTTTTTCCGTTAACAAAAGACAATAAATTACTGTAAAAGCCGCATTCGTCTCAAACACTACGCAAACACGGAAGGTTTAGTTTTTATATCACACGGAAGGTGCAATATTTGTAACCTTCAGATGCTTCGCCGTTATTTCTAAATCCGATAGAATAATTCAAATATACGATATTATGGGGGAAACGTCAATATTTGTAAGGGCGAGTGAGTCGTTACTCAACAAATGAAGCCAAAAAGTTAAAAGGAGGAATAGGGTCGAGTTCAACATCAAACGTTTTCCCTGAAAAATAACATTTTCAAACTACAAGCAGGTACTTTCCAAAGTTGTTTCAACTCTGCTCAGCCGAAACACGACGGTGATTATAATTAAACTTTGATGATAAGTTGTTTAATTTAAAAACGAGTCTTTTTTATTGAGGTTTTGATCGATCTACCAAAGAATTTTTGCATTAATTTTGGGGTATAATTTGGGGCACTTTTTACTCAACCTGAAAACATCAATTAACACTATGAAGTTCCACTGAAGTGTCTCCAGAGTAGGTAAGTAATGCTCTACGCGAGGCTCCATGAAGAATTGAAGATCCGATGGCAACAACTTTATGAAGAAGCTAGAGCGGGCATAAGGTATCGCATGCACAACCCTCCAATTGGGGTAAAACCTTGGTTTTCCCAATTTGAGCTCAGTAGACCGGAGATAAGGGCGGTAGCCCGTATACGTTCAAACCACGCTTTATGTGGTGTGTACCTGCACCGAATCGGAAGGGTCGACGTACCAGCGTGCGAATTTTGTCAAGAACAGGAAGATGACCTGGAGCACAAATTCATGATTTGCCCGAGATTCGATCATGCAAGACGTCGTTTGCTGAATACGTGCGTCCGCTATTTGGTCAACCCGCTGAACTTTCCCGAAATAGTGCATTCTCGGATTTAATTGTATGAATGGATCATAAGTGTGGAATTTGTACATAACTCCTGGTTGGGCATCGTTAGTCACCGTGAGGGAATGACCCGATCTATCAATGTATTTCGTTTGTCCTCGATTGGAAGACTCATTTAATGGAGTGTAGGTCGAGTAGGGCATGCGAATCAGGCTGCGGACAACGGCAGCGCCTTTTCAGCTTTCAGGGATGGAAGTGGGTTTTTTTTTCAAGGGAGGACGAGCGACTACAAAGATTATGGAGGATTTCATCCGAGTCATAATGCCGGTTTTCTCTAGCCTGAACATTGAACATAGTACAGCTCTTGAAGAAACTCCAACCAGTAGTTTATACAGGAATTGGTTATGCACCAACGCCGTTTCCACCTTGGAACACTTCCACAAGTCAAGTCAAGCCTTTTTTATTTGTCCCTCTAGACTAGGGGAAATGACGGCGTCGCTCGCGACTTTCCCGATGATGAATGCCCCGGAAAGCTGAGACTGGAAACGGCTTGACGAATCAACCGAAGCACAAGCCGAGCAGAGAATAGGGAGGGACATAATTCACTTTCCCTCAGTTCGAGGGAGTTGCTAGATGGAGCTTGATGCCGGCGTAATCGGCGATCAGTAGGACATTCACCACTCAACAGATGTTCGAAGCAGGTTTACAAACGGAATTCCATTTGACACCGGCGAAAATATGGAAATTCGAGATAGTCAGGAGGAACCAACGAGAAATGGCAATTCAAGTGAACGGAGAATATTTCACAGTTGTTGGGTCCTTAATTAGAATTCGTTTATGAGCTATTTTGAAATTTTGTTCACTACTATAATCCAACAGTCACTAAGCAGCACAAATATAGAGCATGCCAATGGCTAATTCTTATGACTTCTGTATAATCATAGCGAATTGTTCCCATAAAGTATGACGGATATTTGATACACCGTAAGAGAATATTAGAAATAATTATTGGAGATTTCAAGATGATTTCGAAATTGAAATCAGATTAACTTCAAAATCCCCAAACACACCGAAAAGTTGAGTTTATAATCATTCGAACCGATCGTTTTACAGTTTTTGAGTGAAAGAAAAATGAGCAATCGAATTCTGGGTACTGAGACGTTAACGTCACCTTTCAGAGTATGTGTGTTTAGGCGACACTCAAAAGTGTCCATCGCTGGCAATAAGTTGACAAGTACCTATATTTAGAAAAAAAAGGGTAGCAGTACGTAACGTTACATTTTGTTTAGTTATTTCAATAAGTAGAAATATAAGGTATATTTCAATAAGTATGTAACGTTACATTTTGTTTAGTTATTTAAAAAGGTATAACGTTACATTTTGTTTAGTTTAAACAATTTCATTTTTTATCGTTGAAGGGTGCAATTAATGCATTCCTCTGTGATTTATGTCAATAAATATATTTAACTATCTATTTCAGGAAATGCTATTTCAGAATCGGAATGACCGCGAATAATGCTGGTTACGTCGATCAGCTCAATCGTTAAACAATACGAAATGTGGCATGACGAAGTTATTAACGTACTGAACAAGAATATAAGCCTAAAATCGGATAATAGCACGAAACAGCATAATGAGAAAACCATCCGATGTATAGAATGGTCCGCAACATCACTACTCTTTGAAAAATGATTTTTCCAGTATCCTTAGTAAATTAACTTGGATATTGAACCTGCACTGCACCCCTACTTAACAAGCTACTATGAACACTAAAAACTTTACAAGACACGAATCAATATGACTTTAAAAGTCTCAAAAGTCTTCACATATTTACAGATTGGAGACATATTATTTATGTAATGGAGATTGAATAAAGAAGGAATTGTTGTTTTGGATCGTTTCCATATTCAATTTTCCTAACCCTCCCACTAATAATTTTCCTAACCCTCCCCAGCGATCCCTAATATTCACCCTAACTATCCCTAACCATCCCTAACCTTCTCTAACCATCTCCCTATACATCCCTAACCTTCTCTAACCATCTTTCTAACCATCCCTAACCTATTCATCTCGAAAATGTCGAAAACGTCTAAAAGCTCTTCAATTTGAATGCACGACTTTGTAATAATGGAAAGTCTTGAAAGAAAGACTTCATGAATTAAGAGTGTTGTATTGTATACAATTAATATAAATTTAATACTTTATTGAAAATACATGCTACACGATCCTCTTAATATGAATGTAGGTGGCGGTGACGATATTTAGTTGTCCTTGAGAGAACGGTAGGCGAGTAAAAGTCATAAAGTGACAATTCACTCTTGTCATTTACTATAGTTTACCACAAAGACGTCGATGTTTCATGTATTGTGTCATAAACAAGTATATGATTAATATAAAGTACATTTGGCGGATATGCTGTTCATACAAGACATTTATCTTATTCCCAGTCGCAATCTCATCAGTATGACGTCACTCGTGTACGAACTGTGGATGATTTCAGCACCTCGAGGATATCGAATATTTCATCCGACGGTGTGATGATATTGTCACATCAGTAATTAGCCTAAGAGAAAAACCTTCTGGGATATAAAAAAAAGTTATCTAATCCAATAACGGAATATTTTCCTACTTCTTTATTCACTTATGTCCTTCGTACTATGGATGTCAATAGAATGCATAGCGGTCGCACAACATACCAGACCGGTTTTAATCGAACTGGTAACCCCGTCCTGGTTCCCAACCCATCCCGTACGTATTCCCTCGGAACACAAGACTTCCCAGCATCAACATAATATTCTGCATAAGATGCCGCTGGTCGAAGCAAGTATAATCAACAGCCGACCCATTACAAGTGATCCACTCGCCGCGCCCGTAAACGGAGCATCCGGTTTCACGCGAAACAGAACGGTAATTTCCACAATGGGAATAATCTCATGGCGAGATGAGAGGAAGCTCACTAGAATAATTGGCAGTATGTGGACGTCACATGGAGTTCATATTATGAAATATCAAGTCTTGATAGTTTGATGAAAATAACCAATTATTGTTTGTGGCTGCCATCAGTAGTGGATACCAACGTAACACAGTAATGAAGTCTTACGTGACATCATTTCCATTTCCAAGTAAGTAAAGACGAAGCAGAGGGAATTCATCTAAGAAACTGATTTTCAAAACAATTACGAATGCGAAAAAAACAACCTTGAAAAGAGACAAAACACGGTGTCATCATTAGTGAATTTCGCAACCATTTTAAGATGAGGGAAATGAAGGTTCGGAGGACTTCAAAAGATCGTTGGCTTCCATCCATTGTGCGGTTAGTGTTTTGTTCCTGTTGCTTCTTCATTATTTTTCGAAGAGAAAACAAAGTTTCAACCCTTGGGCAAATGAAGAAAACCGGAAATGCCGTCAGATAACAGAAAACGTAAAAAAAGTAGTTTTGATGAAAAAATCTACTCTGCATAATTATTTATGAGCAGAGGAAGCGTTAAACAAGAATAATAGCCGCGGTATGAAGCCAAAATTCCGAATAGTAAAAGTACCAATACATTAATTAGAACTAATTAGAAGTTAATAGAACTATTTAGACTTAGGAAACTGATTAGAACTTAATTAGAATAAATCAGAACTAAATGAAATGACAAACAAACGTTGTAGGGCGTTCGAAACTTCGGCAACATCTGATGAACTAACTTCAAGTTCCGCTTTAGTTCGAGTCAATGGTATGGAATACAATCGTTGTTTGTCACCAGATGTAGGACTCGAGAACGGGGTTAAGGGCATCTACAAACCTCTACCATCTGGTTGACCAGCCTTTCCGCAAGTGGGGCCCCGCATCCAATAATACGCGGACCTAACCTAGACTGTGAAATGCAGTTGGGAATATTATTTTCTCGCTGTTGCAGCCGTTTCGTGAAAGAATTTCAAGCGAGGATCTCTGGATCTGTTTAGAACTACTTCGTCTGAGGGTCACGTTAAAAGGGAGAGAATAAAGAAAAGAAAAGCCACGGCGCATTTTTCCACGACGGTTTATTATTTTCTATCTAGATCGCCCTTCGGTCTTGAACACTGTCCTGAGCCAGTCCCTCGTAACTGTACGAAATAATTGGAGTAATGTGGTGAAATATCGTGTTTGTTCCAGAAGGTGACCAGGTGGCCCTCTCAGAGTGGAAAAGAGGTAGTGGATAACATTGCTCAACACAGAAAATGTTTCGAGCTCAAACATAGCCCTTTCCAAAGTATTTTATCATGCTAATGCCAAAAATCACAACGAGAAGTTCACTTTAGCTCTTGTTTTAAAGATACAGAACCTACGTGGTTATTCTATTTCCGAAGGTTGGTACACCTGAGAGCTGTCATTCCTACTGGTTGAACTGTTTAATTGATTGTTGGAATCAACTTTCAGATGCTGTTCTGTTTACTCACTCGTTTGCATCAGTAGTAAAGCTAATTTTGTCGTTTAAAATCCAATTGCCGCGGAAGTGGCCAACTTTCGTTATACTTGTGGTGACACAACTTTTTCAGCCCAGAAGCGAACCATCACCCCAAATGTGAAGACAGCTTAAGTCCAATACTTTGGTGTGACGGTAACTGACCAGAATAAGACCCCACATATTTATTCTAACTCTTGCTCAGTGCGGCAGCGAGAATGGCTTGGCGGTAAGAAACGATCAATGAGGTTTGCTGTACCCATGATTTGACGTGAACCAGCCAACCATGCAGATGATTGCTACTTTTGTATGACACACTCCTTGAAGTATGGATGGCCAACAAAAAAGAGAGTTCCAGAGAGTAATCCCAACATTCCATCTGCCATTCATCCTGTTCCCCATTGAGATGAACTGTCAGCTCCAAATCACTTCACGAACACTAAATCCAGGGGAGAAAAATGTCCAAAATGAGGCTCCAGTAGATCCACGTAAGATTCTACTACCTCCTTTGCATATTATGCTTGGATTAATGGAGACACCTTTAAGTACCTAAGAGCAAAATTCCCAAGAGTGAGTGATGCCAACGTGCACCACATTACAAGGAATGCACCGGATAAAACGTACAAGAGGAAATCGAAGAGGGAACATTCTCATGAACAGGCTCTACCCAACCCCTCTACTATTGGAGATGAAGTGCAAACAAGCCAAAACGAGAAAATTTAAAATAATAAAGTAATAAGGTCGGAGAGGAGAAAACAATCGAATACAAGCGAGTGGGATAAGTGTTTTCCTTCTGGGAATAACATAACGAGCTTACACGTTCAACGAAACCGCCACCTTATCTTCGACGGACTCCAAAAAATTGATAAATGTCTGGGATTTGTAATGGTAATGTAGTAGCTACAATTCTATTTATGGTATGAAACTCGTTGCGTTCCTTAAAAAGCGTGATTTCCTCTCTATGTGGACTACTTTGAAAAGGAGTTGACAAGGAGCTGAGTTTGATGAACAGGTCTGACAACATTCTGAGGAATCCAGGCCATTTGTCTTCATGTTGGCTGTACGAGATTCGTCGAGTAGAGAAGACTAAACTTTATCCGTGATGAAATAGGAATTTAGTTACGGTGTGGTGTGCATATACGTTGCTTCTACTGACAACAAGAAAGTCACCATCACCGAGGAGTACGGAAAAGTGTTAAATTAGAATTCGGGATTTTGGTTCGGTACATAAGTCTGATTATGAGGTGAAGATCCACCATTTTGTTACTAATTTGCAGATATCCCTGAACTTTTGGGCTCACCTAGTGAAAAAAAAACTTGGAATCTAGAAGATAGTCTGTATGACAATTATGTTGAATTAGTTACGTTAGTCCAACTCACAAACGATGCTCACAATGCTTAACATATAAAAGATTCCGATGGTTCATTATTGAGGGTAATAAACCAAAAATAATAACTATTCATAAATATTTGATTAGCAGTACAAACTTGATATGATCATTTGATCCCTTTACATCCATTTCATAACTGCGTTCTTGTTATAGGGAAATTAATTCTAATTATTCTTGGTACCTACTTATTGTTAGGTTTAGAGATGTGATGTCAGAATAACTGAATTGAAAATGAATGCCGCAAAATCGAATGTGAGTGATTCATTCGCGTTTCAGAGTATAACGTTGTGCAACGAGTACGGTGCGACTAATGAACCAATTACTACTGATAGCTGAAAGTGAGGTAACCTGAGATGTCGGGGGCATCCGTTCTAATCTTAACAACCCGAGAATCGTCCACAAACCATACAGTCTCGTGAAATTGGTTAGTTTGACGCAAGCAACACGAATAGCTTTTTCAAGCACATTATCAAACAAAGTAGCGGCGTAGTAACTTCCAGTAGGAGACCGGTAACAATTTAATGCGATTTGAAAAGATCCGAACGATTCCATCCGACAGCCGTTTCAATCCGGAAAGAGGCCCCAAATTGAGAGCGCACAATCCGAAGAGCAAGCGAGAGTAACAGCATAATATGAAAGTAATTGCATTTCAAGAAGACAAACAGGATTAAAGCGTAATATACTTCAACTCCACAGTTCAACTTTTCTGGGGGTCTCACGCATTCATATCAGAGACATTCAACTTATTGGACGAGTGGTAGACTTTAGAACTGCTAAGTGCATTTGTACATGAAGATACGAACAGAGAAAGGCAATATGTTTATTATAAAAATATATATACTCGAATATATAAAAACTCACGATGTTAACGTCCAATTGGATTCAATGCAAAGTCAAGGCCACAAAACGTGCGACACAACTACTTCTACGGATAAGTAGGTGAAGAAGGGAGAAGAGCAGTGAGTTACAGCTAAATACAGTACGAATCAAATACGGTCATAACAAACTCGTGTGTCTACGAACCGCAAGGAACAAGTACACATACTACCAACTAACATTTAAGCTTTATCTAACCCAAATGGTATGTAGAGGGTTTGCTCTGAGGCTGAGCCGAGTTCAATTCTACAACACTGATTGTTTTTCCAAACTGTCACCCTGAAATTCGAGGAAAGTCCTATGTGAACTCCTCAATATTGAAAATCACACCAATCTCCCTCACTATGTTAAAGATAGAAACATAATGCGAAGAAGAACTGCTTAGTGAATAGATATGTATATATACACTTGTATATATCACTTGAATAGAGGAGATATATTCAATCTCAAGATCGACAGGACGGCCAACTACGGCTGAACGAAAGCTATTTTAATTCACTTCAAATCCCAAGAAAAATTATTTTTATTTGAATTCACAGGTTTGCACGATTCTTGAGTACTGATCCCCCTACTCTGTAATATTTTTATTATAACCTGTTATCTCATGATTGCATAACTTCGTATATTTCAACCTTTTTTCCAAAACCTGGTGCATTATTTGATTTGTGCCAAGAGGCAATCATATTCCTTTTTTTCAATCTACGTAAATATTGATTAATAAATAAATTAAATAAATAATTAATAAATAAATTATCAGAATTTTATTCGTTCTTATGTATTTTCTCAGTACAGACACTGGATTCATAATTGGGATATGTATGGGATGTGACTTGGGAGAAAGATTCGGACAGGTATTGGAGCCAAACCATACTTTGCGAAGTCTTTGCGGAGTATGTGACTCCAGAGTACCTCCAATCCATCTCACGTTTGCCTAAACCCGTAAAGTATGAACTAAAGTTCGAGAGCTTAATAGCCCCTCCAATCACTTTCCCACCAACTACAGTTCAAACCCCTTCAGCCATAAGATTTATCAATGACTGCTGATATCTCCACTGATGTCTCCTCAATAGATGGAAAAGTGGGATCAGCGTATTACGACGCGAAACATGTCATTACCTAATGTCAACCCAAGCTTTCTGGAAAGTGAAATGATCAGGTCGTGTGGAACTGTACAGGGCAGCCATTCAGGCTTAAAGCAGCAATTCAGACTGATTTGGGTGAAACGCCACAGTGGTATAGTCGGGAACGAGCTGGTAGACGCATAATATGCAAAACATGCCGCAAAACGTCCAACGGTAGATGTTCAAGGTCCAGTGTACTCCCCAACGGATGTCCATAGATAATTCAGAATGCTAATGATAAAAGAATGGCAAAAAACATTTGGAAGTTATCCAGCTAGAGAAAACTACAAATCAATGTTCCCGAGAATTTCTCTGAAGCCATGGTACGCCCACTGCTCTGGGAAAAGCAAAGCTTTTTACTAAACGATCGTAAGAATGCGAACAATGCGTAACCAAAACAGAATTATTACTTACATGCTTTGTCAGGAATATTACTTATATGATATGTTAGGAATGTTACTTACATGTAGACGTGAAACTTTTTACTTTAAATTAAACTACACGAACTGTTGTAACCAAATGAAGAAAAATAATCAAGATGGAGGTGGATCAGTTTGTGGATTATATAAAGTTGGCACTAACTAACTTATGTATGGAAGTGATTCTATGAGGAAGGGGTACATTAGTTTGTGTGGGGTGGAGGATGAAATCTACTGAGAACAAGATGACTGAACAGGAATCCACAAATTAGAGCAATAAATATTGTTATGAAGCTAACAAAATGGCAATATAACTAAGAAGAACAATATGTCTTGTACAGGAAATATTTATAGGTAACATAAGCAATTTATATTATAAGCACCAATGGCCTTTTATTCTTTCTGTACCTAGCTGTCTGGTTTCACCAATATACGTGGAATTACAATCTTGGCATTTGGCGAAACATGTAGTTATGACAAAACACAACCCTGAAATAAAACAGTGGGAAATATGTTGCATAGAGCCAAATTTCCAAAAGAGAAAAATTAAAGAAAGAAAGGCCCGGGCGTATATCTTGAAAAACAATAACAACAACAACATAAATTTTAAAAAAGGACTTTCTACAGCATACCACAGACTCATCAACTAAAACTCACTAACCCTTAACACAACATTCCAACATGCCCACCATCTAATTTCTAGTGTCATCATCCGTAACTTGTTTCTGCTACAATACAGTTTCTGATACACTCGCGTCAATTTTCTATTGTTTTCTCCATCCCCATTTTAGATTAGAGTCATATGTTACTAAAGTGATCTATAATCCATCCATTCTAGTCAGTCTGACCCAACCACTTATAATCCTTCTACAAATTATAGTTAATCATAAACACTTTCATCTGCAATCAATCCTTTCATAATTATAATAATTAAAATCTATTAATTCATAATTACAATCATCTGTAATAATTACTGTACGTCACTTCATTTCCTTTCTGTTGTTGTTTTTCAATGTTTACCAAAGATTGTTCTTGTTGTTATTGTTGCTTATGTTACCAATAAATATTTCCTGTATTTTGTTAGCTACATAACAATATTTATTGCTCTAATTTGTAGATTCCTGTTCATAGTCATCATGTCTCAGTATTATTTATCTTATTGCACTGTTTTGTGGATTCCTGTTCAGTCATCATGTTCTCAGTAAATTTCATCCTCCACCCCACACAAACTAATGTACCCCTTCCTCATAGAATCACTTCCATACAGAAGTTAGTTACTTTATACTTTATATAATCCACAAACTGATCCACCTCCATCTTGTTTATTTTTCTCCATTTTGTTACAACAGTTCGTGTAGTTTAATTTAAAGTAAAACGTTTCACGCCTACATGTAAGTAACATTCCTAACATATCATATAAGTAATATTCCTGACATAGCATGTAAGTAATAATTCTGTTCTTATCTTATTGTAGGTCGATAATCTCACATTAATAGGGCTTTGTTCCATTGCCGAAACGTCGTGAGGAAATAAACACTGAAAACAAGACTAGCTTGGTCATTTGAATACAACCTACTTCTCAGCACTAGTCAATCCCATCAACACTGTAAAGAGATATATAAAGGTATACCCTGCACACCTTTTCGCGTCATATAGAAGTTAAAATTGAGGTAGGTAACCCACAAATTACCAATGGCTGTATGGTAATACCAATGCCAATAATAATAATCATTTAAAAATCCAACGGAATATCTGAAAGCATCGGAACTATACAAATCGGACCAAGTCCCAGGGGTGGAAAACATCCAGAATGCAGGTTGAATGTCCACCTATTTGTTCGGTTTCGAATGCCAATGAAGGAAACTCGTTGGAGGCATTCAAAATTTGATGAACCTTCGGAATATTCAAATAATTAGACCGTGAAAGCGGGGCATGTCTTAATTTCAGCAGACACTGTCAGAGACTCTAGGGAGTATACCTTCCATGAGCAGTAGTGGAGTGGGATCGGCTTAGTAATGAATGCAATGTACTAGTATTGCCATAAACCTAATTATTAATATCCCGAGAACACTCGAGTTATAAACCAAGTCAATTTAAACCTAATTCGCTGGCTCGACTAGTGCTCGGGGTTCTACAGTACTGCCACAGCTCAATTTTAGCACACATTCACAACTACATGGTTGAAAGGTATTAAATTTCGATTTTTCTAGGTTCTATGGCAACTACAATTGAAAAATGTACCTCACACCTGAAAGGAAGGGTGCTCATCGTTGATTATCTCATCTGCCTGCCGCGGTATTGGTTATATCTTAAAAAAAGGGCCAAATTGTGAGTTGGTGAGAATGAAGATTGTCTCCTGAAGTGAATTGAAAAATGTCACCTTGATGCTTGATGCTGAACTCCGTTGAAGACACTTTTGATAGTGTTGTTGGGATTGATAGGCGACGTCGAGGGTGACGTCATACTCGTCACCCTCTGCCAAGGGTTTAGAGAGAACTTGAGGTAGCACAATCGCGGATTGAAGTCACGAGAACTGAATTGTTTGCTTCTAAAGTGAGAAAATTCAAGTTCACCGCATTCCAACGGAAACCCACCCCCGAAACTTCCGTTAACTCAGACGGAGTTCAACAAGACTTGGAGCACTACGGAGTTCACCCGTGACTGAAGGTTGGAACTAAACTCTCTCTCGTTCCTCTGGCGTGTTTCCCCCACGGGCTGCCCGCTATCTCCTCCACCTACACCGTTGATGTCCCACTCCCCTTCCCGTCCAGCCGTGTCGTCAAACCGTTTTCAAACCAAACACCGCGCCACAATGCTCCCCCAGGGGCATCGCTTCCTTCGTTCGCCACGAATAACTGTCGACCTGGGTGATATGTACAGATACGATACGACTGTACTCTCGTGGAGTACAATAGCCAACTGGTTCCCCAAATTGACACCTACCCCGAAAACTCGAGCACCGGTTGAGAATAGCGCATAACCTCGAAATCTGGCAAGTAAGGACTGGAACACTGCACCCCCAGCAAAACATGCAGCGATGTCAATTCGGACCAAAGGGCCTAATATCATTTTTGAAGTTTCTGAGATTATCGACTAGTTGGGGCTTATATGCCACTAGGCTTTTGGGGCTTTTAGAAAGGGCCCCAGTACCTAACCCAGTTTAAAATGACCGCCAAGTCACATTGTTACCAAGCACATCTCCCCGAAATTACCTCTTTCCCTATATCCTAAGTCCATGAGGGATTTTGTGCTAGAAAGGGCTTACATGCCATGACAACACTGAGCCTTTTACGTCGCAGTTTTATGAAGGTATAATATTAATACCTAATAATATGGATGTATAATACCTGAGGTTGCAGGAGGGACCCTAAGAAAACGACCGCCCACGTCAAGATAGTAAGGGTCAACTGGTTTTATTGATACTCGTAATATGGAAGATGCTTCTGGCACAATGAACCTCCCACATCAACATCCGATTGAAACGTGCGACTTAACTGATTTTCGGGTTCTGCCATTTACTATATCGGTGGTTACTAACCGTTTATGAGGCAGAAGTCAGTACCATCCACCCTTTTCACCTGTACTGATGTCAGTGCTTATTAATGGTGTTACCTACTTATCAAACCAGACTTTACCTCATTTAGGGTCACCAAGAGCGGTACGTGAATAAGTAAATTGAACCGATTAGAAACAAGTGTATTTTCCTGTACATTCGGTGTTGTAAGAAATTTCTCTTCAGCGACGTTGAAAATCGTATAATTCACGAACAAGCAGTTGATAATAGTTCCATTCTTTAATAGGAGTCCTTGTACTAATCCGTATACAAATAACAAAAATGAAAAAAATTACAAGTCATCTCAAGATTAAAGTAAGTATAACCGAACTGCTGCAAAGGCACGGTTGAGTGTTTTGCCTAGTGGTGCCGAAACGGCAATTTCTTTGGTTTTTAAAGATTTGTCAATTACCATTCACGCAGACCAATCTATTTAAAATCATGACTGTCATGATATTCTGACATTTGCAAAAGATACATGTCTTGCATGGAGATTTCTCGGAATATGTACCTACAACGTTAGAGCTTGAGAATGCAGGAACAAGATTGATTGAGTTTCAGAAAATCTATGGAGATTTGCTGTGTATTGGTCAAAAAAGAATTATCCACATTCAAAAAGGCAATGGAAATGGTTTTCAGTGAATTTTCAGATGGAATAGGCAATTTTTCTTTTGCATACGCAAAGGAACATACGCAAAACATAGGCCAAATCGAACAGTCTATTCAGGAGCAATGTTGCAGGAGGTATGTATGCAAGAATATGTCTGATGAGTCTGATGAATACTAGAGTTATCAAGTTGAGAATGCAATGCTGTATGATTTTCCTGTGAATATATTCCATGTCGTGATCTGTCAATTTTGTATATTATACAAAATTGACAGATCACCACATGGAGCCAGCAACCCTATGCTGTTGTTTTCGAGTGGGTAAATAAACTAATCGCAGAGCTGGGAAGCTTTCTGAAGGAGCGGTACCTATTTCTTACGTAAAAACTTGAGCCAGGAGAAAAAATCCACTACACAATAAATTAAGATCATTTTCTATTTTTATCTTTAGTTCTTGAGTACATTACGAACACATAGGTATGAATGTTTGATTAACGTAGGGTGGAGGGGGCGTTAGAGCCGGATGTTTTTGTTAATGTTTAACTTGTTTTCATCAGTAAGTGCCCCCTGCTGCCACACCGCAGAGGGGAGCCTGAGGTGCTTTCTTGTTTAAAAATACTCCCGACCAATCATTTTCACGGGGTCGAATAATTACTTGTAAGAAATCGACCGAACTGAGTTTCTTAAGATGTTTAAAACGGTGAAGTTAGTGGGCGTGTTGTGAACCGAAATAGAAGTCTACCGTAAAAATAAACTCAATGAATAACTTGACTCTAAATAGAAGGTCTGGGCGGAGATGAGTGGAAGGGCAGATGGCAAAAGGCATCTTCGTTACTAGGGTGAAGGATTTGCGTGCCAGGCGATGACGTTAAACGACCGCGAGACATTGGAAAACACAGAGCGGCAAAATTAGATATTAACGAGTTCCCCATCTTCCACGGAGTCCTTTAAAGCAGAAAAATTCATTATGAGAACACGACCTCCGAGTGTTCCCTTTACTCTGTGACGCATCAAGTCATGGACGAGTGCAGGGAAGATGTGAACTAGACTTGAAACAACTACCTGGATACGATCAATCACAATCGAAATAATCGCAGAGTAATGAATCAACAAGTGATGAGTGGACGAAGGTGAGTAGGATGAAGTTACAAGATACAGTGCCAACTCGTGGTATTAGAGAGTTTGTGCAATTCTAAACGAACGCTCTCCGAATCAGCTCGACTATCTTCTTTTGAAATATGAAGGTGAAGGGAAATTGAAGGTTAAGAAAAGACGCAATTGAGCCAACAGGTCATATCAGAGTCAACAAGAGTACGTCACAGGTTTATTTGTTCCATACTTTTGGAAGAAGAAGTAGACCTTTTCGAAGTCCATGGACGGCGGCTAACGTCCACGACGGCGGAGGACATCCTGGGAAGTTACGATCGACTACGTACGAAATCGCAGACTAGCGCCCAGCGGACGAGTGCGAGGTGAGAACAAAATAGAGGGGATACTTGTCTTTCGGACGGCCGGGGGTTGTTTCTCCCGAGCTCCAAGGCGATAGCTGACACTATCGGCCTTGTTGGATGTGAAGTGTTGGAAACTCCATTGTGCACGGAGTGACTGACAAGAGCCTCCTCGACTGCCATCCAACCTTTCATAGTCATTGTCCACAGGTCCTGACTTGAATCCGACAGGAAACAAAGAAGAAGAAAAACGCAGTTCACCACTCATTTATCTACGGTTTTCTATATTTACAATAACCAACCGCTGGAACCGACCAAAAACCGTTGGTGTACTTTCCAAGAAAAATCCGAAAATTGAAATGAAAACATCCGTTCGAAATTGGGTGGAGACTACCCGTACCGTGGTACAACCATCCGAATGTCCACAATGAGGGCTCGCAAGTTGGCCATCACATGGTTCATGTCTACAGAAAATAGGCATTTAGAATATTTTGTGGTAGTTACTTTGTTGCAATCTATAGTATTCACGGCTAATTGTGATTAAGACCCTTTAAAGTAATGCTGAGACAACTGAGAAATTAGAGCGCGTTTTATTAAATTGTTAAAAACATACAAATTTAGTACACCCGAAAATTTTAAGTTTCGAAGAATTTTTTGGTTTTACAGTCAGGTAAGTACTTTGTATTTGTTGGCATCTTCCAACTACGATTGAAAACCGTAGTTTTCATGAATTTTGTTAACGGTCCGAAGGGACACAACCCAACTTTCTACTTCCACTGTTACTCCCTTCAAGCCGCCTTAGAATTTGTGCAGCGAGCTTTCGGTGAATTTATCAGGGGCCGGAGAAAACGACAACGGCCACACACTTATCCCTCAGATCAACGCCCTTGTCTACCTTCAGATCTCGTGATGACCGTTAAAGAGAAATATCGCATGTAGATTCGATAATCACAATTTGTGTTTTGACACAGATTAATAATTCTCCCACTCAAAACATGGATTCCGGGTGAATATGAATTACAGGGTGCAAATCGTGACCGACTTGCAAAGGCTACTCGTCCTCGATTTTGGCACAGGAACCGGTTAAGGTGGGGAAAGCTATGTGCACTAACCCTGTCAATACGATGGGATGATTAGGCTACTGCTACGTAATTAGGCTACTGCTATATTTATCATTGTTTTCACGTTTTGTAGGTTTTAATGAGGGGGTTTTCAATGTTTGTTTTGCCTTACTGAAGGGTGTTTTAACATACCCAATATTAACTGAAACCCTAGTGTGGACCACTGGTTCAAGTACCTAATACACATGAGAGGTGACAAACGACAATATGCATGGAGAATCGATACAAAAGGAATAATTAAGTAATTGAGAGAAATGAACAACCGATAAATCACTGAAAAGAATTCAGAGTACGGCGGCATTTCAATGTGATACAAATCCATTCAGGTCACCGCAAAAAGCCTTCATTCAAGCACTTGAACTGATTCGAAAAAAAACACACGTCTTTGTGAATCGAGAACAAAATTATAAATGAATTTACCAGCAGCAAAATATATCATTCCTCTATGAAAAGCTTTGGACGCACACAAGACCAATCACGAACATTTTTCAGTCGACTTCGTTCTCCTTTCAATCAGGGACCTTAATGGGTTCAGTACAGTAGGGTAAAGCTGCAAATCACGGGTCCCTTTTTAGAGACTCATGCGGAATAACAAGTTGGAGAAGGCAGGGTGGCCTGTATTTAGGACTCGGTCCGTTTGAGAGGCATTAAATGAGGGGTGTTTTCTGGAAAAGCGCACGGTTCCACGGGAGAAAAAAGTGAGAAGGTGAATTATTAATAAAAGTTCTGAAAGTAGGAGAGTTGGAGGAGGCCCTCACATTAGTAGGTACCTACTAGTAAATGGGCGTATATAATCAAAATCAATAAACCAATGAGACCAAAGACGTCCCATCCACAATTCTTCAAACTTCTTCGATCAGAATCAATGTAGGGTAGAGTCGTGTACCTAGGGACATTTTTTTTTTTCAATATTAAATTTACCCACCGACAAACGTGATTATGGCCAGATTTCGCATACACATTGTTAGGACAACTCTTTGGCTCCACATCCACGGTGTCCTTATATTTTTGGGAACTCACAATTTCTATTTTCACGGTAAAAATATATTTTCAACACAAAATACACGAGTGGGTAACAGTCTTCAAAATATCACATTATTCACGTTCTACCTCCAATTTGGTACGAACGCCTTCCTTACTCCGAGGCATCTGAAATGAATGATTGAATAAATTTTTGTTAGAAAGCCCAGCAAATTGCGCATGAAATTAGATAATGAACTAGAGCTGATAAAATGGGTTCTTGTGCCTAGGGACGTTAACCATTTCTATCCCTAGGTACGGTACGAGTTTTGTCCCTAAGTACAAGATTTCTGATATTTGGTAAAACTACTCGCAGGAATTCAATTCCAGTGATATAAAACCATGGCACGAATTGTTAGGGAGGAACCTAACCATGATATAAAATGCTAAAAAAAAATCAATATTTTACTTTCTGGTAATGGGTTAGGTACGTCGCCAAAAGTGTTGATAATGCGACAAGCTGCCAGCTCCAAATCTTCACCAGTTAGTATAAGCGGTGGTCTCTTATCAACGGTAATGAGGTTCTCGACATATTATCGTCTTGGCTCAAACTTTACAATGTGGCGGACAACAAATGTTTGAGTTGCTTGTTTTACCCAAGATGGGGTTTGTCCCTAGGTACAAGCGTCCCTAGGTACTCGACTCTACCCTACTCGTAATTTGAAACATTAATCATACTTTGGCCTGATATGGTCCCACCGACCTACAGTAACCAGGTTTTCAGTAATGTTATTTCAAGACCATCGGTCGGTGAAAATGAATTTAAATCATAATTTGATGACATACGTCGACATACTTGCGTTTACCAAGTTTCCAGTTGCGTCGACTCAATTAATCTATATTCGAAATGGAGAGTCATAATATGGAAATATAGTAATATGAAAATGTATTTCATTTATAATATGCGATTGTATATAAATTGTCTTAATAAAATTTAGGAATTCATGATACGTTTGTAAAACACTTATTGAAACAACGACGAAAACTTTTGATCGGAATCATTTATTTGACCCCCCTGTGATGTGATTAAAATATAATTTTCATGACCCTAACAGTAGATTAATTGTTTTCGAAAAACCTGAAATGTTTTGCTGCCAGAGACGAATATCATAGTTAGTGACTAATAAATGGTCATAAATTGATGGCAATAGTATTGAGTGGGCGAGGAGGGAGAAATCTTCTGAGAACCAACAGGAGAGCCCTATGAGATCATTCGTGGACAATGTCAATTTCATTGAATAACTCAGAGAGGATATCGAATAATGAGCAAAGCAATAACGTTAACCTCCTCTTCAATCAAGATATTGGAGTGCGACCAGTTTTGAACTGGGGCTACGATTTCTAGTCAAACTACCCAACATTTACTGATTTAATAAAGCAGTGCACATTCCAGTGTATTAGAGAGTCCGGTATATTCCTGGTTAACGATAGAATGTTTTCGAAAACAGATGCATTTTAACGTTATTATTCTACCAACGAATGAAAAGTAAATAAACCTTACACAATGAATTCCTCCACAATTTTTCGGGCATACAATTATACAGCGGCTTTTCAACCACTCCCTCCGAATTTATTAACAATCCGAATTGGCAGAAAATGAAGTGGAGGCAAAAACTAAGTCTTGTTTATTTATACTCCTCACCAAATCCTTTCAACCTGTGACGAAGAACTTCAACCAACATAAACTTCAAGCGGGCTAAGTTTAATCGAAAACTGGAATGAAACTTTTCCAAAAGAAGAAAGTTTCAGACTGATTAGAATAAATTGTCAGGACAAAGGGTTAACTACTGAAAGCAGGATCCGCGAATCATCACTACAAAGGAAATGGTTCAACTGGCCGGTAAAGAAGGCAGTTTTTTTCAAAATTTGTTAACTGACGTGTATGCAGCTTTGAAGTATTCGGAAATATTCAGGTGTCGTATCTGTAAATATTGAACGAAAATCCTTCAAAACGGGAAGGCATTTCAGGGTAAAACACGAAGAAAAATACTCCCGATTGCGGGGCATAAAAGCAGGAGTACCACAGTGCAGCGTCCATGGGCCAGTACTGTATCTACTCGTAATATACACAAGCAATCTCCAAACGAACAGAAGCTGTGACAGCGACATTCGCAGATGACCCAGCAATCCTGGCAGTTGGTTCCGCAGTTGAGGAAGTCACGAGAAAACTACAGGAATCCGTTAACAGTATCCATCAATGGACCGAAAAATGGAGAATACAACTCAAGGAAGCTGAGTAAATTCACAATAACTTTACATACAGGAAAGTGAGCCCAATACTTATAGAAATAAACTCCCGATAACTAACAATAAAGATGATTTAAAAAAAAAAACCTGTTTCCGTATTTACTGCCCAGCACTAGCAAAAAGCTGAGATATACATAAGAATAAGAGTTAACAACTCATTATTTGAGGATTCGCAAAGTTCTTTTTCTAGGCCTCAAGGAAATTTAATAATATGTACTCCGGTCTACTTTTTTTCAGTTTTCTACGTTTGGGAAAAATATTATGAAATAAATGTAGTGAGATCGGTTGTTGGTTTAACGGTATGGGCAACACAGGAGCTCAGATATCCGATACTAATTTGCAAGCAGTGTAACAATAAGTGTAACTGGTTTTACTCCTTCGTAATTATTACGAAGGAGTAAAACCAGTAGGTTTTGGAGTCTACTGGTTTTGTTTGGTGGTTTTTGAACTGAAAATTATAACTACGAGCTCTATTACTGTGTGATAGCGTACAGGGATTATGGATGTGGGTCTCGTGAAAAATTTAACCCCATGTATATTTTTAAGCCTAATGTTAACAGTGAATAAGGCGTGCTCAAGGCATGGTAGGTCTAGTAGGTACACCAAGAGCGAGAGAGAGAGATTTAGGTCCGCAAATCCCTCGGTATATTGTAGATAACTATAGTAACTAGATAACTATAGATACCTATAGGTAATCAATTTGAGGGTTGGTACGGATGAAAGGCTTTCGTTCAGTAGAAGTTGATCGATCAAGTCAATGCAAGGTTGGGCCCGAAATGGAACAATGGCAGGGGAAAAAAAGAGTTATACAGGTGGGTGGCCCCGGTATGGCTCAACTAGCAATAACACGAGGAGGAGAGGAATTCGGCGAGGTTAAAATACACAATCGGAGAGAGCCAGAGTTTGATGGGGTCGGCTGGAGTGGAATAGCAAAAAGTCCCAGTTTAGAAAATTGTGCGGTATAAGAGAATTAATGAGACATTTTCTACTGTCATGGACACAGTCGTCGGTGAGGTATGATAATATCATACTTATCATACTTTCATCATACAATCATTCATTCAAACATATTGGTGTAACTATCTCTATATTTATGAGGATATCAATTGAATGAAATGAGAAGTAAGGATTGATGTTGTGGCAAATTCATGGTTCAAGCACTACTCATCAAATACATTTTTTCGGACCTCCTACAAGTGACTCAAAAACAAAACATCATGAGCTGCCACCATATTTTTTTCAATTATGAGAAGAAGTTCTCAGAGGGGGGAGAGGAATTTGGCGAGGGGAAAATCCATGCTAAGATTCAGAATAAACATAAATGTCTAGTTTGTCTTCCTCATTTTAGACTGGGAGGAGACCCGTGATACTTGTTCAATACTCGTGTCGAGTTCATAAGGGAAGACGTAGTAATTAAGAATCGCGATCATAAATATTCTACACACATATTCTCCAATTGGAGACAAATGGTCGAATTGAATAATTGGAACCGCCAAGGTAGTTATTGCAAGGACGAAGAGCGTCGGCGGTGTAAATTGTAATCAGGTGTGCTTATTAGCGTTCAAGATCGTCTGCTTTCGACTCTTACCACACAAGTAGTAACAAGTACCTACATGCCAGCAACAACTGCCCGTTTTTTCCCAGATACACCGGTATTCAGCATCAAACCGGAAAGTGATATTCCAGTGCATTTACCGTAATCAGTCTCGCGCCAAACAAATCATAGCGTCAATTAATGAACGGCACTGGGGAATTCATCACGGTTTTCGCGTGCAACCGGTGAACACTCTGTGGGACAGCTAGTGGGAATGATGAGATAGAGAGGCCGCTCCATCAGAGGCAAATTCATTATCGTTGAGGTTTCAATGAATCAAATCAAATCAAACACTCTTTATTGTCATGGCTGGACGCCTATACAATGCATGGGCCAAGCCCACATAATAATAATATATGAATATATTTCATTCATTTTGCTGTAAAAGAGAAATGCATCCCATGCACTGGGGGCAGCTGACAAGGTACAAGTACAAACTAGATCGAAATCGATTAGCTAAATTAAATTAGTGCTTTTACATGATAAAAACATTTTTTTTTTTACAGTTTTACTACAGTTTTACAGTTTTTTTTACAGTTTTCAGGAACGCCCGCCTGGTGAAAACCTTTAGGTCGGTCTATGAATTTTGCACATAAATCATACCTCAAAACCCGCACCCGAACACACAGATATGCTAAAAAGAACAAGCATACCATTTTTGTCTCCCCGTTACTTTTCCCTGACATCAAATCATCCAATACATGCACGTAGCTCAATCGCTTGACGCCAAAGTATCTAAGCCTAACATTCCTAAATTCCGAACGTTCACAGAAAATGTGATACCTACAAAGATTCTTTTCTGTTCTGATTGCACAGTATGCACGTTCCCCGCTGATCGATTTCGATCGAATTTATGAGGAATTTATTCGTTTGCACCCAACGTTATTGTTATAAATCGTCGTACAAGAAGCAACACAGCATAACCCATTTTGTCAAGCTTTTCAGGAAAGACAAAAAACTGTTATATTCCAAAACGACCAGTAATTTCACACTAAAATAACTACTTTTAGAATAATTTAGGCTCTCCAGAGGTATCCAAACATGATTTAAAATGAGTTAGTGCTCCGAACGAAACATCGTGTGGGCTATGTGATGTCAGCTTGAGAAATGGCAGGATCGGTGGTGTTGCTTCAGGAGTTTTTTCTTCATCTAAGTTACTGTGAAATTATAAATTTTTAGACTTTCCTACCGGTAACCTACCCGGATAGTTAGGTTCTGACGACACCACACTGTCCGGTGTGATATTTTTAACAAGAAAGTGTCTTAGTTCCATTTTGTCAATATCGTGGTTTAGACTGTGTTGCAAATGCAAAAGTACAAAAATACAAAAATAACTGTTGTCAAATACGGACAGGGAATAAATTTGACGTCATTGCCCTCTGAAACTACCGGAAAAATCAATTTTGCAGAAAACAGTATCATATTTTGCAGGCCCTTGCTTATTAAACAAGTAGATACTTTTGTATGGAATGAACCCTGTCAGATGGGATCTTACACAAACGGAGTAATGTATAGCGAACCCAGTGTGGTTAGTTGGGGGCGGGGTCTCGGATTTCTCTCTCAAACGTGTAGCGGACTTGTTCCAAGCACAATCATTTTGAATCGAACACTGAAACAAACGTTGGATGTAGAGGAGGATCCTTTGAATGAACTTCAAATTAGGACGGCGCAGTGCCGTGGCCGTTCGGAGTTGTTGAAGATCAGGAATTCACGAGAACAACCCGGTCAAACGCTGTTCATAGATAGACACTTCGAAGTGATTTTTGAAACTCAGTATAGTCGTCCGGCTTCTCAGTTCTCCGGCTGAGGGGAACTCCTGGAATTTAATTGAGCAAAGGGTTTATTACATTCGACGAATTCTAGAGATACACAGAAAGCGCCCATTGATGAGGGATACATCTCGCGAGAGCACAGTCCGAGACGTTAGGGAAGGTTTCGCAAAACACCTACCCCACTTGCTAGACGTCTAAAGTTAGAATCTCCAAGAGACGTCACTCCATCAATCATCCCATTCGCACGTGTGACCTAACTTTCCAAGGAGGAGCATGAGTGTCGCTGGGAGCTCGAGCGCTGCGGCTGGCAAAGGTCCCAGAACTAGAGCGATAACGCTGTAGGTCGAGGATGGATGGGATACTACCCAAACTGTCAGGAGGCGAAGTTGGCAATCTCAAGGAACGTGCCTTCAGGAGCTCGGCTAAGTCGTGGGAAGCTTCACAAATCAAGGGGCGGCATTGTGTTCAATTGACGGGGGAGGAAGCAATCTAAAGTTCAAGGTGAAATTGTCTGATTTACAGAATAACGGCGAATAGAAGGAGCTATTTCCCTGAGTCCAAAATTTTTAATTAGTTTGACAAGAAGCACCGGGAACTCATTAAACATAAGAGCTTATTCAGAATCTGAGACCATAGAAGTCGATACAATTCCAATTATCATTGACAGACATTGATTCAACAGAAGAGCTCACTTAGACGGTTTTGCGCCGTGAAACAGATGAGCTCTAATCCAACAATCGGTGGTTGCTACTATAGCTTCTTTTAGCGAATTTTCGAAGAAAGAGAAGCTATTGTTTTCGACCCAAAAAGTTCAAAACTCGAATTTTTGAAAAAAGACCAAAATCCGTCTCAAACAAAAAGATCATAATATGATCTCATGTCCATATTATGTCCATGTATATTCATTTATAAATATTTATACCTTACGTATGTGGGATTCCAGACGATAACTCGATAGAATTGCGATAAAGTTCAAGTTTGCTCAAAAAATCTGCTCGAAAGTCGAAGGACTAGGTTCGTAGATGGCCGAAATCGGGCCACTCTAAAGGGGGTTTTGGGGAGGGGGGGGGGATGACTCATAAATTGAAACTTGAAACAGTATGATGATTGGAGCAAATTTATGGTCCATGTGACCATCGAAGGAACACAGTTATTTTACCTCACTATTCCTATTATTTCAGAACTTATGAGGATATTCTACACAGAACAGCGATCTAGACAGAATATTCGCAAATAATTGACGGGTATGTTTGTTTATAACCATTTCTCAGCCATAATAACAATTTTTGGGAAGTCAAGCTCCTCAATATTTAGTACTCAAAGTACAAGTGCGACAAGTTGAATTATTGTAATCATACCACATTCCCTTGTGTTACTGGACATTATTGAACTAAAAAAAAAAATTTGAAAAAAATGAATTGAAAAAAACAAAAAACCACCAGCCCGGAAGAATCGAAATATTAATGGAGGCAGAGAGTAGAACGAATTGAGGAAAAGCCGCTGAGGCCGCCGTCGATGCGATGCATGATGCCTGAACTTTCAACGATTAAAGCTTAAACGAGAGAGAAACCGCGGCTCAAACACTTAGTAAAATAATAATAATCAACGGCCGAATTAGTGGGCATAACCCGTGAGAAAAACAACGAAGGCGTATAAAACTCATTTACGATTCACAACTCAACCTACGAGTTGATATTCATGTTGAATGAAAACTAAATGGCAGTTAACAGGTTTCCATTTCATAACATATTCCGCGATGCGTAACGTTTACACGGCCAAACCTATTTCCATGAGGATAACATTCGAATTACGTTGACCAACATATTTCGGATTTGCACAATGTATGTCATACAGGATGACGATAGCAATTCTTCAAAACGCCCTTCATCGTCGTAAACCCGATGTAGACGACGTCGCTCGGCAAAACAAGGTCGTAAAGAAGTTAAGGACTTAAACGCCGCAAATCCAGCCACGAAGTTTGGGATCAAGTCCTCCACTGCTGATTAATCAAAATATGTAGTTACTATTTATCTGGTAAATGCTATAACGAACGAGCTCAATGATGGGAGGCGAGACAAATTGTTTTAATTTCGCTCCATTCGGTTTTGTATTAAAAGAAGAGCAATTTGTAACAATGTAACTTGTCTTATATGAACGTTTCAACTGACAAAAGAACGTTTCTAGTCGCTAACCTACATAACCTTCTGAACTTTTGCGTAGTATGTAGACAAAAAGTGAATATTAATATAAGCTAGAACCGAAAAATAACGAATCATCAACTTAGATGACATTTGGCAGTGATGGAGTGAGGCCTAATTGTTATAAAAGCACCACAACAAAAGGCGGATCCATAGTTTGCTATTTTGATACACTTGCAGACTCTTGCTTGTATTATCAATAAGTAAGCTCTGTAATCGACCAAGACCTCTGTTTTCCGCCTTCACATACTCGCAAATAATATATTATTTACTAAATATCATGTTGGTTGACCTTTCAAGAAACGTTCCTAAATTGATTGCGAAAATCGACAAGATCCGATCGCCCTCCTTCAAATTTACGTAGAACTCTTGAGAAAAGAGGCGTACCTACGGGCGGCGGATCTTCCTAGAAACTTGTTATAACGCCCCGTTAACAGGAAAGGGTGGAAAAAGGGCGAGGAAGTTTCAGAAATTCGTAGCTCTGAAACTTTTAATAGAAAGGTATAGTTTATTCCGGTATTTACGTAGATTTCAATCTCCCGCATAAGATAGATTTATCCATGTCGCTGTATACAGCGAGAGCTCCTAGTTTGAAGCAATAAAACATCGTTAACCTAAGTTTTTAACTTCTCCTCGATTTTCACAGCTGGTCAAATTATTCATCGTTCTCTGAAATCGAGTTTTCTGTTCTAAGATACTTTCCGTGTCGAAGAAAGTAATTTCCGACACTTGTTGCTCGGAACTTCTCGATAGAGATAGTGGTTTTTGTTTGGAACAACGAAAGTCTCTTAGACATCATCGATCCATGAACGTCTCGAATTTCGGTGATATTACTGTTTTTTGTGGTATTTATGTCAGGCATCACAAGAGCCACATTTATATTTATAAACACATTTGATAATTAAAATATCAAATTACTTGATATTACACGTCAATACACAGCTTCGAACCCCCAATCTCATCACCCAGTAGGCATGGCTAATACGGTTATTTCTTGGTAATAGGATATCGAGTAACAGCGACCATCAGGTAATACGTTGTGGTATAATAATTAGGTTATTCGAGAACCCCACGCCCAACGCGGACTAACAGAAAGGTTACCAAAATAAGCTAATACCACAACCTATTACCAAACGGTCGATGTTACTCGAACTCAATACTGACTCAAATAACTTGTCGACACTTATGATCGCACACCTTTCACGCATTCGTTTCCCGTAATACTACCTGGTATTACCTGGAATAGTCCCAACCAACCTACTATCACGGAACCCCGAATAGCCGGCGACAAAGAGGCCTTTCCCCCAAGTTCTCAAAACAGTTATTCCTGTAATAGGGGTTATCTGGTATTAGGTTACTGGACAGTATTACGTTATTTGAAGCGGTTACGTTGAATATTCCCCACCCCTATCTCCCGACCGGGAGTCGAACCCCGGCCCTCAGAGCCTCATAGATCACAACGGAATTTACCGAAGGAAACTTTGCACATGAGAACACCAACGTACAGTCACATTACGATGAATTTTAAATTGGTCGAACAAGGAACCAACCCGCACTTATCTTCGATATTTTTCCTCGTCATTAAGGTCGTTATTCGGAGAAGTTCGAACAGTGTTCTATCACAAAATAGGCCGGTGTGCAAATATTGTCTAAAAATTGATTCACATTGTGTATGGGACTAATTGTTTCATTCGAGAAGTAACAAAGGTGTTTCTCTGTTTGCGAGGGAAACCGGTCCAACCTGAATGTTTTAGAGCTACAAGAGAACGCAGAGTTGGTATTTGCGAAGGTTACAACATTTTCGACACAGAGAGCCTCTGTTTTCTCAACTGCTGGGGATTATACTGGACGCGGGTTTTACAGAGGTGCGTCATAGTTCAACGTTACTTCAGTCCCACGTGAGTACGTGCTGTTAGATGTGTTCCCAGTCTTTTGAAAGGAGTTCGGAGCTCGGAATGGTTTATTTACGCACAGGGATCGCCCAACCTCATCCCTCACGATTCCGAATATTGTCGACTGAATAAACGCAGATCCCGTGAGTCGCCGACACGGGATACCTTTGTACTCCCTGACGTACATTTCCACATGTATAGAATCAAGGTGACGCCTTCCCTAGTCCTATTTAGATGTTAATTCCCTCACCCCCGCCGCCCCTTTGCTGCGCGCCACTAGGACATCGAGTCTACTCGGTTTCCCATCCATCTACGAGGCAGTCAACCAGCCACGCCCACCGACAATATCCCAAACCAGTTCTGAGATGACATTCTAATTGCCCTAGTCGCCCTGCAATTTTCCTCGGGGGTAATTGGTTCCCAAAGTCACAACTCACTCCCCAGAGGAACTTCCCGAACTTGCGAAATACTTCAGGAACAACTTCCCGTCGTAAATGAACGTGAGGTTACCGGTTACAATAGCAAAGCGGTTAATTATAAACTGTAAATATACATCAAATTTATGCTGACATAATTACGAAATTCGTAAAGTAGGAAAATTCCAAACTTGGGAGTCTTCACAATATAATGAGTGACGAATAATATTATATTGTGAAGACTCCCAAGGTTGGGATTTTCCTACTTTATCAATTTCGTAATCATGTCAGCATGGATTTGATCTATCCAGTTATGTGGATAGCAATACTATTTCCAAATTGCAATCCAAATGGCCCTCAAATTTGTGCAGTTAAGAAAGGTCTGCAAACTATCTAACAAAATCATTGGTAATTATTCAAATATTGGGAAATTTTGAAATTTTTCATATTTGTCTACCACACTCACACAAATACATTTAGAAAATCTTGAATAGACTCAAAATGCGTTATATTATAAGTTTCAGACTAAAAATGTAATATGAAATTGGTATAGTAAATCATTCGATTCATGTGTGTGTAGTTTCAATTTATGGTCGCCCAAAATGAACAAGTAATCTATAAGTCATGCGATACTTCTTACGAAAATACGCTAAGGAAATGACATTTTGAAGAATGTACATCATTCGGTCAGCAAGCAGTAGTATAGTATGACTTCTAGATTATTTGATAATTTTTGGCGACCATAAATTGAAAACACACACAAACACTGCAATACACTATGAGTTTAAGAGGCTATAAGTAGGTCTCATTATCAGGTCTAGAATGAAACGAGAAAAAACCTTATTTGTTAAAACTTTAACAAATCTCATGAATCTTTGACATAAATAAATAACACACATACAGACATACCGTATCAACCATTGACATATCAACCATTTTTTAACATCTCTGCTACCATGTTGTTTTAAATCCAGAACCGATTTAAAGCTAGTTATAATGATCCCCAAATCGAAGTTACACAGCCTATTGATTAATTATCAATCAACGAACTTAACGAACTTAATTCCATAATGTAACTACGAAAACCATAATGTTATTATGGTTCGCGAAACGATAAATTGATAGATGTTTAGATACTCTTTTGGCTAAGTGAGCTTGACAGCCTGCGCCGATACGGTAGATGGGATTATCCTGCTTTAGCATTATCCTGCGGGGATTAGAGTCAAACTTCTCACGGGGATTTAAAACGAGTAGGATTAAAGAATTGGGTCTGACGAATGGACGTTTTCGGCATTCGATAACAATAAGATATCCCCACTCCACCAACACTAGTCCATCGTGTCATTCAGAATCGACTCATTCTAGGCCACCACCCACCATGGGAAAGGGAGTCGGTTATACAGTACCCGCAACGCGTACACGTCTGGCGGGCAGGGTATACCTACAGGAAACGCGCTGAGGTTTGGCTTGTTTATCCGTTCAACGAAAAAACGCTGCAAAGTTATTCCACACGGGTTTATTATCCTCTGCACAGATCGACCTTCTGTATAGACCACTATTCTTTATACAACGTCCTTGTGAGTTACGACACTGTACGAATTAATTGGAGGAATGCGCTAAAATATTTTACAAATACGTGGAACAAAATGAGGAGTCCATATAGAAAGAAAACCAGTTGAAAAATTAAACACACAGTACGTGTGTGATGTTATGACGGAGTTCTACCGCCAAGACGCCTAGTTCGGGTAGGTACTGCCTAATTCCGTGGACATTTTCCGGCACACCCCACTCAAGGTGACATTAACATGTTATCATTAATCGCCACTACTGAATTACCTGGTAACTGCTGATATTCTCTCATAGATCTGCAACTCAACAGGACAGGTACTTATAACGGTAATAAACAGCCTTGAGATTGATAACTGAGACTGTTATAATACAGAATTGAGGCAACTGTAAAACTAGGGCAATAAGTGGAGCACGAAAATTCGTAGATATATAAGAGCAATTTAATAGAAACAACGAGAAAAGGACAAGAGAATGTTATCAAACTACCGTCATACGTGAATTTACATGAAAACCTTAAGAGGTTTATGGAACACAATAACATTCCAAATACAATTCCCAGCTCACAAAGGAAAATTAACCACTACGTACGAGTTCCTGAATTCAAAAGGAAAAACAATGCAATTGCTGGGGTGCTTAGGATTGCGTCAGCTGAAATGTCATTAGTTCAGTTTGCAGCAGCGCTTTCACACTCAACCCACGACCAGTTAACCCGCTTATCTTGTGTAAAACCTTGCTTTGAAAAGGAGTTCCCAGTTTTTTTCCCCTTTCTGTGAGTTTCTTCCCTCTGGCAGTTGCGAAACTGGGTCTGTGAACCTTACACCTGCTGAATTATAAATTAGTCCTAACGCTCACTTCATGGCGTTGGAACCATGACTTGGGATGGATTAGTAAACCTCGCGGGTCGGCCAGGGTACTCTCCCGGCCCTTCTTTACATCGAAGCAGTGAAGGATAGCAACCTTGGGATTACCCTCGATCCAAGATATCCCTAGTGCACCATCTAATACGCCCCTTGAGAGCTCAATGGATCCAGACGAGATAACTCAATCTCCAAACGTAGCAGTCTCTAAATCTAACTAGTGCCTTGAACATGATTATCATTTTGGCTAATATCAAGAAACCTGTAGATGAAGTTTCGCTATGCCAATCCATAAGTCTGACGATTCTACGTTTGTTTAAAGGAATAGGTATGAGTTGGTGATTTGCGTTTTGGTTGATTACTATCAATAGATATAACGATAAAGAATGTGAGTTTAACAATGAACATTTGAGTAATAGTTTTCGGCGTAATAGTTTTTGTTATTTATGATTGGCCATGATGAAGGATGAAAATAAAGCGATGATATTGACATCAAAAAGTTGTTATATTTTAAATTTTACCCAAATATTTGGAATTGCATGATTCAAGTAGTTTTCCTAACTCTCAATCAACAAGAATTCAATTTGACTGAAAAGACCAAAACAACTTGAAACATTTGAACGACAAACCCTCACCTCCATTTCTATGGTGAGGAACAAAACACTCGTTATATTGTGGAACGAGTTTCTCGTTGGTAAATGTTGATAGAGCTTAGTATAGCTCGATCGACAAAGAAAATCCTAGGTACCATTGCTCAGCCCTGAACTGGCCCTGAAAATAAACGAAATCATGAAATGCAAGTGAGCCAGTCCCCAAAACCCTCTGTAGGGTTTTCGAAGAAAACACGTTTGATGCATACAAAACACTTGCTGATTTTAATGGCCACTATATTTCAGATCGTCATGACCGTTCGATCGGAGAGTTATGGGCGTGGGCATGACGTACAGAACAGTTATCAGTGGAGAAAATAATAGCCCTTGTGGGAGAATTTGCAGCTCTTTTGTAACAAATACAATATACAAATTTCCATGGTGAGAACAATTACCACTACTTGAGCTATTCACGTGAAAGCATTTAATTCGAAGCCATAAACACCTGTCGGTGTCAACTATTTGAATATTCGAAAACTTTGAACACGTAGCAGAGAGAAATACAGCTTGGTTAGATTGAGGAATTCAGGGCGTTGTAGATAAGCTGCAGCTTGGGATATTTCTTTTACCGGGACGAACATACTTTCAAAACGAACCTCGGGCCGCGCCAACCTTCGAAACCTTGATAAAGTTTTGAGAACCGATTCCGTCCTCCTGACTCGGAACAACTCAATCATCCACTCCCTTATACGGACGGCACCTGAGGATTTCTCGTTTCCACCAGATATATTGGGTATTTTCCGAAAGTCAAACAGAGCGAGGCAACTTCGAACATTCATGGACCTCAGCGACGTCAAACTACCGCACGGAAGCAGCAATATTGAACAGAGGGAGGTCAATATTGAACAAATAAGCTGAACATGGGAAAAAAGGCAAAAACTAATTTTCCCTCTAACATTTCACTTGACTGGTGATCATCGACATTATTCATACGACGTTACTTGTGGGCTATGAAATTCGGAGAGTATAATCAATCGGGACCTTGTATGTGAAATATTGAATTTGGCAAGTGTCCACAAGAGATTTTCAAGCTCCAATTCCAATCGCAATTCTGACTTCACCATCGTGTTTGGCGTTAAAAACCCCCTATATAATGAGGTGTCGCTTGTCAGACTGTTTCACTTTCGGGTAATTTTACCCCTCTAGACTCCCCAAAACTGCCAATTCTGCCCATCCAATTCCGCCCAGTGTTCCAATTCTGCCCATCTAAGAACATAGCCTTTCGATTGCCAAAACAGATTTTGTGTGCAAATTTGAACTTTTTATCTCCTATCGAGAGTTATCAAAATACACACAAATACACACAAAAATCATACGTGTACATAATATTATTATTTTTTGTACTTTGTTATTTAGGTAGTGAATTCAGGATGGTCTGAAACGGATTTCGGTATACGATTTTTTAGGCAGTTTGAGTTTTAAAAATTTCGGACCGAGAACAATAGCTCCCTTTTCTTCGAAAATTCGATAAAGAAGATACATTTTCATTATAAAGGAGAAAGGTATATCTTCTTTTATAAAATCCTGCAAAATTAATTATTTTTTAAACTAACTGCCCGGTAACTGAAGGCGAAATGGAGCGGCAGTGATTAGGTTTCCGACTCAATATACGAGGAACGTGTGGAAATGCAGTATCGAACGAAGCTGCGAAACCTTTGATTTCCAATGCCTGAACGGGAGAGG
This sequence comes from Stenodema calcarata, assembly GCA_963920205.1. Taxonomy (NCBI): domain Eukaryota; kingdom Metazoa; phylum Arthropoda; class Insecta; order Hemiptera; family Miridae; genus Stenodema; species Stenodema calcarata. The sequence continues at coordinate 5,543,423 of OY986049.1, forward strand.
CGGAATACATATTTACTACAGGGCCAAAAGGCAATCGCATTTTTCAATAACATGATCCAACCCTCGATAGGCGTCCAGCAGTGAATAACTACGAGAGTAGGAAAGGTGCGTTTGGGAGGTGGAAGGGTATTTTTGCTAGAGCGGATTCAATGGCTATACTCGTATTTCATTAGTCGTTATTCAAATTCTAAACACTCCATATGCAACACGGACGATTGTAAGATCAAAAGTGAATTAATGCAGATACCGCGGAAACGGTTGAATGATTAGGTACATACTTGAAATGTTATAATGTTATTATTTGTGACGTAGGTATTCGGTTTCAACAGCTTATTTTCAAAGCTTATCCCTTCGACCAATCCTCGCATGCCCGCTATTCCAAACATCGTATTTCATTTATCCTTCAACTCAAACCATTCGAATTTGTCCTTCCCCCACTACCACCTTCCTAAATGCTTTAATGAGAGAAACGCTCTTCAAATCGATTCACGGAATAAAATATGGAGGTCATAGAAATCGAAGGGTGGATTTATAGGGGACTCGAGGAGGATTCAACAGTAATGATGAGGTTTGATTCCCAAGCTGGGGTAAGTGATCGAGACCAATTCCAACGAACCGCATTCATCTTTGATTATTCGAATCCATTTCAGAGTTTGGGCCATATGGGTTATATTCACGTAGCTCCCACATGCATAACAAGACTTATATTATTATTGTTACAGCTGCTATGGAGCCCCAAACCACAAAACAATTCATGTGTCGAGGAAAATCAAGTTACTGTTAGATATTGAGAAGTTCGAATATCGCGTATAAATTTATATTTTCCTTATGTCTTTATTTTGAATGTTGTAGATAGGAGTCGTGCAAGAATTATAATTGGTATAGCAACGTGCGCTGGCTTATTTAGGTGGTCCACACTGTAAGGTGTTGCGATCCAAAAAAGTTATATTCAACTAAGTTCCGAACTTTAGGAAGATAACAGGAGGACTGGATTTTTGATCAATAAAATCCAATGGTTTGACCCACATGAAGCGTTTTCATCTCGCTCGATTCCTGACCTCAGGTTCATCCCAACCTCCCACTTCCCATACTTTTGACGAGAATAGATTTAGATTTTTCTTAGATAACGACATGTTTGTCGAGGTGATGCGAAGGTCGCTGAAAGATCAATAAAGAGTAATTAACACTTACTGACCCTTTTAACAGAATAAAAACAAAAACCGCATTCAACAATTCAGTCATTCTGCATTTGAAGCAATTCATTTGAAAATACAGGTGGACATTTTGTCATAACAGCTTGCCAAATGACTTGCCAAATTTTTGGCAGAGAAATTATAACGTCGCCTACACCGGAAAGGCCATTGAGATCGCACGTTGAAATTTTATACCAACATAACAAATATTTAGGGATTTAGGGATGATATTTAGTCACCCCTTGTGAAGCCATAAACGGAATTGGGGAGTAGGTGGCGAACCGAAAAATCTTTGATCGTGAATATGTAGATTCTGTGAGTGAAAGAATGTTTTATCAAAGCGATTCAGTACAAACGTACCGACAAATTGAGTGGCGTGAGGGTGAAGATGTATCATGATAATGCTTTGCCCTTGTTAGAAGATTCTTCAAAGCATGGAAAACGCCGAAGGATTTTTCTCACCCTCGTCATCTACTTTTTTCCTTTCCATTTGTAACCATTCGAGAATCGAATACGCGTCATGCAGAAAATTCTCTATTCCATAAGGTTCATTTTTGTGGAGAGCGCACGACAACGCTGTTGTGAGGATATTTTCGTTACAACTATACTGTACAATCGCTATTCTCAAGTAAATCAATCGCACTGCTCATGTGATGTACAGAGATACGAGACTACTTGAAAGGGGCATGAGCTTATTTTACACCTTACAAAGTATGCAGTGGTGTTTCGCCGTTCGGACTAAAATTTATCAGTCACAAGGCACAATATTTTGCGAGGCTACCTTCAGAAATAACTTGGATGAATGGAATATCAATCAACTTCTGTACCATCTCAGAAAAACTATGTATGAACCCAAAACTCAGTACATATATAAATATATACGTGTATACATAACTTCAGTTTTTACGGGTGGGCAGGCGAGAGAATTCCTTGTTAAAGCGAAACAAAACCCCAAATAAACCTACTTGCTGATTCATAACAAAAGTAGTGACGGAAACCGCCACCAGAAGGAAGAGAATCCCCTTCAAGTTCCGGTCGTAGTAGCGCTTTGGGAGGGTCATTTGAATTTCATCACATCATCCCACCGTGAAAGAGAGAAAAAAAAACTCCTTAGTCAACAAGGGAGGCCCAAATGAATGAAAAAGACTATGCGAAATTCGAAAAGGGCTACAGATTTTCTCCTGGCCACTCGAAATGTTCGACAGTGGATGGGAAAGGGGGAAATTTAAATCCGTAAGCCGCTTCTCATCTTACCGCCTTCGAAGTGACAAAAAAACGAGATACTTAGCAGTGGAAGCGCCAGAGAAATTCTGAAATAAACTGCTGAAATCGTTTCTCTTGTTTATTTTCCACTTCGCGAGTTGAATGTTCTGTGTTGTGCGAATGGTTTGGAAGTCAGTTTAGATTACCAACTATACGCCGAAATTCTGGCTATTTCAGGGAGTTGGGTTGGAGGGTGAGTGACTGAAAGTACTAAGTAAACTTTAAATGCGTATTATGGTTGATACGCTCGCATTGAGCTGAGATGTGAACGTGCAAGTTGATTTACAGGTTCCAAGTATATTTAATTGCAATCCCATCCGACCTTCTCCCAGAAATGCACATCTTCATGGAAACAAAAATTTCCTGTTTTTTTCTTCCTGTTTTTTTTTCTTTTCCTGAAATGTTCTTTGGGGTTGAGATAATCGTTTAAATATTTTTAAAGGCTCTGTGTTCAGAATCCTAAATCTCAACTCCGAGCTTCCTCCACGTTCTTTACATCTTCATCCATGATACAACTGAGATATTACTTTCATCCACAACTAACCTACTTACCTTATTGGTGAGGGCTTGCCAAGGCTGCCAATAAACCACAACCAAATATCCGTAAACCATTGTTACCACCCTGATCTCATCCATGTTCTATTATAAATTATTTATTGTTATTTACTGTGTGTCAAGATCTTCTATTAATGTTAATTTATTATCCATTCATTATTGTCAGTTATAACTTAATTATCTAGTTACCCAAGTGAAAGTGTGCAATTATCCCTACCATCTCTCACCTGAAGCAACACTGTGACCAGTTTATCATCAGTTTTCTGAGAATTGAACGTTTGGTGTCTAACGTATTTGCTGAATCCAACAACATCCGTGCCAGTTATTAATTGAAGCAACAGATATAGATTCCAGTTCATCTGTCTTGCCTTTAACAACCTAATCAAACTAAGAACCACCGCCGGATCGCGCGTCTTTGGCTGTTTGTGGTTAGCTGGCCACTGACCACCTGTTGCTACTTCTCCCCAAACGACTGCATCAATCAGGAAACATCGCCAGATCTTGCATCTTTGGCTGTTTTGCAGCTAGCCATCCACGGACCACCTGTTGTCACAGCTTCCCAGTCCAGGATTCAGGAATTGTGGTGAGATCTGAACAATTATTCCCCACTTCTACCCAAGATCCAACAAACATCTCTCTTTTCTACTTACCGGAGCTGAGCCCAACAGTTTCATCAATAATTATCTACCAGCTCGTACAGCTTAGGACTGAATTTAGGTTTATCTTTATTGTTTTTGTCCATGTGTTCCTAGTAACTAGGTTTTCCCTGTGATAATGTGATAGCAGATTATATTATAATCTGTTTAGCTCTTAATAAGTTTGTGGCCACTCTAGGTAGGACATCACCAAATCCATATCACCAGTTACCTTACCTATCTTAATTAAACTGGGTGAAAATTATTACTATTTATTTTTATCTCAAGTTCCCCAGTCATATCACAGACTCTAGTCCCTATTTATTAGTACAGTATAAATTATAGAAATACAGTCCACTACGCTTAGCAACTCCACCAACCACACGAGTTTGCCAACTTATTCATTTTGGTCCGATCGAGCCGGATGTGCACTAGTGTACATTGTACAGTTGAATAGCCAGTCTGTGATAATTTTACGAGGTAACTATCTGTGATATTATTGTGATTAGTAAATCTATTAGGTAGGTTGTTATTTCTTCATATGTTTGTTGGAAAGGCTTGATAATTTATTTGTATATTTATTGCATATATATTTATAACCCATCTGTGTTCTATTAACTTATTTCATCTTATTTATTGTTATATATCCCGTTTTCACCACATTTAGACATGTTGGGTGATGATGTTCCTCAGGGTAATGTTGCCCTTAGGGGACTTACACGGATTAAGAGGTTCATGGAATTGTCCTCTCTTGAGGTCAAGCTCATTAGGAACAAAGGATTCTTAGCACTTACTAATGAGGAGGACCGCATGCTGTTTAAGGGCATGGCGTCTTGTCTTGACTCTCATTGGGAGAAGTTCCACAGTAGGTGGGAGGAAGCTGTTGAGTATTCTGAAATTAGGAACGGTACTCCGGAGTTCCCCACAGCAGAGGATAACGAGCTGCTGGAGGAAACTAGAACGTTTTATTATGAGTGCAAGGGGTATGAAATCCATTTAGCTTCTTTGTCCAGTTCTCTGTCTTCCCGCCCCTCAGTGCCTGTTTTTGATTATTCTCAGCTTTCCTCAGCGGGTCGGCCAAAGGCAATCCTACCAAAAATCCCGATTAAGACCTTTGACGGTGATGTGTCCCAGTGGCCGTCTTTCAAGCAGTTGTTCACATCGTTGATACTGAATGAGCAATCCCTTTCCACAACCGAGCGATTTCACTACCTGGTGAGTTACCTCAGTGGTCCTGCCTTTAATACCATTAAACATATACCTATGGTGGAAGAAAACTTTGGGCAGGCTTGGGATGCTTTATTAAAAATGTATGATGATAAACGCAAGATTGCGGGCACATATCTTGAGCGAATACTTGCATTCAAATCCCCTTCTGGGAGGCCTACCTGTGAGTCATTGCAGGCCTACATTTCGGCAGTGATGGAGAGCATCACTTCACTGAAGAACTTGGGTATAGAAAACCTTGATCAGTATCTTCTTTGTGAGCTAGCCCTTAGAGGATTGGATCCTCATACCCGTGAGGCCTTTGAGATTGACCAAATAGGCTTTGCGTTTCCCAGTTGCTCAGCATTGGAGGAGTTTGTTCAGGGCAGATGCCAGGTTTTCCGACTTACCCATCATGCATCAGCCTCATCATCCAGCCACGTTTCTCCAATTCCCAAACCGGAACCCAGGCTCCCTAGTAAACCAGCCAGAGGACCCAATAGGTTTGGCTTCTCTTACAATAACCATTCTCAGGCGGCTCTCCTTGCACACTCGTCAAAGTCTGGTGATGATAACCAGGCAGGTTCCAGCAACTCGCCAGACTTGGTTTGCTTTGTATGTAACAAGGCACACAATTTGCTCTCTTGTGATAGGTTCAGATCAGCCAACCCCACGGAGCGTTTGGATATGTTGAGGCTGTTCCAGGGATGCAGGAATTGCCTTCATCCATTCCATCGGACTCGAGAATGCACCTCCAAGTTCTCTTGCAGGGATTGTGGTGGTCGACATCATACAGCGCTCCATCTGCCACATTCAGGTCCTTCCAACCCACTGGAGTCTGCACCTTCCAATCAACCTTCTGCATTCTCTGGTGCCAGCACTTCATCTCAACAACAGTTGGTACTGTTGGGCACAGTTCTCGCCCATATCAGAGATAAGAGTGGAAAACTTCACAGCTTTAGAGGAGTTCTTGATCCTGGAAGCATGTTCTCCTTCATCACAGAGCGGTGTGCGCGGCAACTGGGGCAAGATCCCAGACCATTCCACCATAATATTTGTGGCGTAAATCTTTCCCCACTAAAAAATATCAAAGGTAAAGCCACAGTTTCCTTTTGCACACTATCGTCATCAGTGCCACTCCAAACAGAGGCAATTGTTGTGCCATCCATCACCCCACCATTACCTCAGCTTTCATTGGAGTCGGACATATGGCTGGACTATCGATCCTACCCGCTAAGCGATCCGGGCTTCACCATATCAAGTCCAATATCATTCCTAATTGGAGCAGACCTCTACCCTGATGTTGTTACAGGGGCACCAATCATCCTCTATGAACATGGGCCACGCCTGATGAATACAGTGTTTGGCTACACTGTGCTGGGAAGGTACATGTGTGAATCTATCTCATCACCGTCTGTATCTCTGTTGACTCGTATGGACATGGCAGCTCTAGTTGAACGCTTCTGGGAGGTGGAGGAGCCGTCCTCAGTCAGACCTCATCAGTCACAGGAGGAGGAAGACTGCGAAAAACACTTCATGCAGACTCACCAGCGTACTAGCCAAGGACGCTACGTAGTGGCCCTACCTTTCAAAACTGTCCCTCCTAAGCTACCGTTTGACAGCGGGAAGGTTATTGGGAGGCTCCAGTCACTTGAAAGGAAATTCTGTCGCGATGATGAACTCCGTCAAGAGTACCATACATTTATGGATGAGTATGCATCTCTGGGTCACATGGCGCCCTCCTTGGTGGAACCCAAGTATGTCATACCCCACCACCCAGTCTTTAAGATCAACGCTGACGGCTCTAGAAAACTGAGAGTGGTCTTTGACGCCAGTTATCGGACATCTGCTGGATCCCTTAATGATCACTTGTTCAGTGGACCTAAGTTGCAGGCCGACATCTGCGATATAGTGCTGCACTTCCGCTGTCACAGGTACGTCCTGACCTGTGACATAGTAAAAATGTTCAGGCAAATTCTTGTCAGACCTGAGGATCGGTGCTACCAGCAGATTGCCTGGCGTAAGGACCCATCATTGCCAGCTCAATATTATGACCTGGGAACTGTCACATATGGATTGAGATGTTCACCATACCTTGCACAACGGGTTCTACATCAACTCGTGAAGGATGAAGGCCACGCCTATCCCCATGCATCATCAGCATTATTGCACCATACTTATGTTGATGATATTGCCATTGGGGCTGATACTCCTCAGCAACTACTTGAGATTAAGCATCAACTGATCCAGCTGCTGGCAATGGGTGGATTCAAGCTTGACAAGTGGCACACTAACTTCCCTCCACTTCTAGAGGACGCTACTTCTACTCAGCAATCTGTGGAGATCCTCACAGAAGAACCTGCCGTCACTAAAATATTGGGCATGCAGTGGAATCCCTCTGATGACACCTTCTCCTACCATGTGACTCCTCCGCAGCCTGCATGTACCAAACGAAGCATCTCATCGGCGATAGCCCGGCTCTTTGACCCTCTGGGATATCTGACACCTGTTATTTTCATCGCCAAGTGTCTTCTTCAGGAGTTGTGGACGCTAAGAATTGGGTGGGATGAGGAAGTACCTAATGAGATCAAGTTGAGGTGGGCTCAGTATGTGTCAGAACTTCCATCGCTGCTGTCCATTGCCATTCCTCGCCAGTTTCCACAGTCTCCAGATACATATCAGTTCATATGCTTTTCTGATGCATCAGAGAGGGGTTATTGTGGGGTCGTATACCTACGAGCTTCTCGGGGGGAGGATGTGTGGCTTACCATGTTAAAAGCCAAGACCAGGGTAGCCCCATTGAAATCTCTCACAATACCTCGATTGGAGTTGTGTGGTGCTGTACTTGTATCAAGGATCATTCAATCCCTCAATCCTTTGCAGAAAACCCTTGGCATCAAGGACGTTGTCTGTCTTACAGATTCTACCATTGTGCTGGCCTGGCTGAGGACTCCAACCTACCTGCTGCAGACGTTTGTGGCAAATCGAGTTCAGCAGGTGCTGGACGTCACTGACCTGAATTCCTGGCATCATGTTCGTGGTGCTGATAACCCAGCAGACATAGGGTCGAGAGGGGTTTCACCATCTACACTTCAGTCCTGTTCACTCTGGTGGTCTGGGCCCGGGTGGTGTACACAGCCGGTTGGCACTTGGCCAATATCCACTGACACCTCAGAGGTGCACATACCTGAATTGAAGCGGTCTGGTCTTTCCCTGACCTCAGTAATCAAACCTACCGAGTTCATCCACTTCACTGAGAGATATTCGTCCTTCACCAAACTGAACCGTGTTCTTGCCTTTATGAAGCGCTTCATCACCAACTGCCGTATATCTAAAACCCACGAGTGTGATAGGTCAGGGGGTTCCCTGTCTTCAGTTGAGATTTATCAAGCAAAGCACCATGCCACTCGACTTGTACAGGCTCATTTCTACCCAGAACCATTTTCTGGCTCCGAGTTTGATAGCTGGACGTTGGAGCTGCGCCGTTTGGCGGTTTTTGTGGATGGTGAGGGATTGCTCAGGGTTGGTGGCCGCCTGTGTAACGCTCCTCTGCCAGACTCACAGCGACATCCAATTCTGCTGCCTTCTCGGTCCCATTTTACCACCCTGATAGTTGATTACTATCATCATCAGAACCATCATGTGGGTCCAACTGCTTTGCTTGCTAGCATACGACATGACTACTGGATACCAGCGGCACGAAACCTTGTCAAACTTGTTAAACGAAAGTGTGTTACCTGTGTCAGATTTTCCAAGCAGGTGATGTGCCCACTGATGGGTAATCTACCTGAAGCCCGCTTCAAGGCTGTACGTCCATTTCTCCATACCGGAGTTGACTTTGCTGGCCCCTTTTTATGCCGTGAGAAGTTACGTAGGAACTCGGGCGTCCAGAAATCCTACTTATGCGTCTACATCTGTTTGACCAGCAGAGCCGTTCATCTTGAACTTGCACTTGGCCTGACTGTTGAAGACTTTCTGGACACTTTTGATCGTTTTGTCTCTAGGCGGGGTCTACCAGCGGTCATGCATTCAGACTGTGGTACAAATTTTGTTGGTGCAGCCGGTTACTTGAAGGAGGTGTACCAGTGGTTCCATGATACACAGACCATATCTGCTATTAATGATAGTACTTCTCACCTTTCTGTTCAGTGGAAGTTCAATCCACCCCTCTCTCCTCATTTTGGCGGCAGTTGGGAGGCTGCAGTCAAGTCAGCAAAATCACTCATCTTAAAGACTGTTGGCAATCAACCATTTACCTGCTGGGAGCTATCTACCATATTTGCTAAGGTAGAATGTATCCTTAATTCCAGGCCACTGCAACCCTTATCGGATTCACCAGAGGATTTGGAGGCCCTCACCCCTGGCCATCTTATCATTGGCCACCCTTTGAATGCAGTACCAGAATCAACACTCACCGATGTGCCCAGCAATAGGTTGACACGTTGGGAATTAATTCGTGAGCGAGTTCAATTCTTCTGGAATCGCTGGACAGAGGAGTATATGCGAAGTTTGCAAAGTCGCAACAAGTGGACCAGGCATAAACCAAACCTTCAGGTGGATGACCTGGTACTTATCAGTGATTCAAATCTGTCTGCAACTCGTTGGCCCTTGGCCCGGATACTCCATGTGCATCCGGGTGCTGATGAGGTAGTGAGAGTGGTAACGCTCAAGACAGCCAAGGGAATATACAAGAGACCAGTTGTTAAGCTCATACCTCTCTGCCTTGAGCCATTATAAGTTATTTGTTATCCAGCCCTCCGTTTTCGATTGGGGGGAGCATGTTCAGAATCCTAAATCTCAACTCCGAGCTTCCTCCACGTTCTTTACATCTTCATCCATGATACAACTGAGATATTACTTTCATCCACAACTAACCTACTTACCTTATTGGTGAGGGCTTGCCAAGGCTGCCAATAAACCACAACCAAATATCCGTAAACCATTGTTACCACCCTGATCTCATCCATGTTCTATTATAAATTATTTATTGTTATTTACTGTGTGTCAAGATCTTCTATTAATGTTAATTTATTATCCATTCATTATTGTCAGTTATAACTTAATTATCTAGTTACCCAAGTGAAAGTGTGCAATTATCCCTACCATCTCTCACCTGAAGCAACACTGTGACCAGTTTATCATCAGTTTTCTGAGAATTGAACGTTTGGTGTCTAACGTATTTGCTGAATCCAACAACATCCGTGCCAGTTATTAATTGAAGCAACAGATATAGATTCCAGTTCATCTGTCTTGCCTTTAACAACCTAATCAAACTAAGAACCACCGCCGGATCGCGCGTCTTTGGCTGTTTGTGGTTAGCTGGCCACTGACCACCTGTTGCTACTTCTCCCCAAACGACTGCATCAATCAGGAAACATCGCCAGATCTTGCATCTTTGGCTGTTTTGCAGCTAGCCATCCACGGACCACCTGTTGTCACAGCTTCCCAGTCCAGGATTCAGGAATTGTGGTGAGATCTGAACAATTATTCCCCACTTCTACCCAAGATCCAACAAACATCTCTCTTTTCTACTTACCGGAGCTGAGCCCAACAGTTTCATCAATAATTATCTACCAGCTCGTACAGCTTAGGACTGAATTTAGGTTTATCTTTATTGTTTTTGTCCATGTGTTCCTAGTAACTAGGTTTTCCCTGTGATAATGTGATAGCAGATTATATTATAATCTGTTTAGCTCTTAATAAGTTTGTGGCCACTCTAGGTAGGACATCACCAAATCCATATCACCAGTTACCTTACCTATCTTAATTAAACTGGGTGAAAATTATTACTATTTATTTTTATCTCAAGTTCCCCAGTCATATCACAGACTCTAGTCCCTATTTATTAGTACAGTATAAATTATAGAAATACAGTCCACTACGCTTAGCAACTCCACCAACCACACGAGTTTGCCAACTTATTCACTCTGTCTCAAGCTGAAACGAAGCTTTTTGCAAAATGTCAAGTCAATCGGTGAAGGTGGAGAGGCCTTACCTATCTGAATAAGAAGAAGGTGAAGGAGAAGAAGTACAAGGTAAGGCCGAAAAACAGGGGTTTTCAAGTTATATAACTCGGCTGCCTTTAGACCTAGCGACTTCAAACTTTCAGGGCTTTCTATTATCCACACTAAGAAATCGCACACCAAATTTCAAGATGCTCGGTCAAACAGGAGCCAAGTATGGTCACCTGGAATACGCGTTTCGTGACGACAGATAGGTAAACATACTACACTTGGTACCGTTCGTTTTTCTTCTCTGTACAGGACATAATAAATAAATCGTTGGAGGAAAATTTGCAGCGTTTAAAATCAGGTGTTCGCCAGTATAAAATGACGTAGAAAAACCGATAACAAAGTGAAGGGAAACACGAATTTTCTAACTGGACGTTTAACGTTGTATCATGTGAGATGTTGCACTAGGCAGGTTATTTTTTGTATTGGTTTTTAGTGTGTGTGATGTAGTTTGACCGTCAGTAAGAATGATGTTGAGGGATGACCGACCCTCGACATCCCTCAACATCATTGGTTTTTATTTCTTTTTCATACTCCTGAACTCCAGACAATTTTCATAAATTATGGACATCAGTAAGTGCCAATTTTTTATTTCTTTTCACATGCATGTTGTATTATTTTTGTACTGAAGTATTAAATACTTATTTTTTTGTATTCATATTCATTATTTTGTAAATAAATGGCATTTATGAAAAAAGAAAAAAAAACGAAACAACAACAACAAAATGCACTTATGGAACACCATGCGACCCAGAAAAATAGAAGAGTGTTTTCGTGAATATAGTGCGTTGATTTCTATCTATAGACTACTCAACTCCCGATTTTCGCAATTGTCAATATCCAATCTCAGCTCAGTACATTCAAAATTTCAAGAATATATCGAGAAAAAGTGAACCAAAAATGTAATTGATGGCCCAGTAAATCTTCCCGCGGCTTTGACGGCTTTTCAGGAATTGAAACAACATCGAGAAGAGACTTGACCTCTTTCCAGTCCCTCGGGTTGATGTATCGTTTGTGATTCTAATTCCAGCCGGAAGGGATCTCCATTCCCTTTTTCGCTACAACGGATGATCAGTCTCCGTTGGGGTTTTTTGATCAGAAGCCAATCCTTTGACGGCCGCGCCAAATTCGAAAAAAAAAAAATCCTTTTGAGACACTCGCAGGAAGATGGAAGTCATCTACCTTCCAGTGTCGAACCAACAAACTAGCATTAAACTGGGCCGCATATTCATTTCGAATTTTTCAGGTGTACCTTAAACAGGGTTGAGGTTTGATAGGTGACTCCTGCATCACGTGTATTTTAAGACGTATTTAACAGAATATTAGGAATGTATACGTTAAGGAAACATAGTGAGGGTATTCATAGCTACTTCTATGTACGTTTTAACAATTACATAAAACTATTGTTTTGATTTCAAAACTGACATCACCAATCGATCAGTTGAAAATTACAGAAGAGTAGCAAAAACCGAAAAGTGATAAAATTGAGTTCTGTGGATTTCACTTCAAGTGGAAGAGTGGATTTCATTTGTAAGCCGACAATGGATCTCGTTGATATCTGAATACCCTCACCATGGTCCCGTAACGTGGAAAATAAGGGGAAAATCTGTTTCTTTCATTCACTGTCATTTTTACGATGTATGAACAGAAGAGTCATCATACTGAATGAGTTGGCGTACAATATAGCCAACAATATTGAACTGATTTCTTTGGAAATTCGGGAACTTCGTCCGTAGTATCATTCGCTGATTCATGAAAATCAGTTCATAAATCAAGTGCCCCGCTCACGCAAGAGTAGCGTGCAGCCTAAATACAAGTCTAATAATAGCTAATCACTTCAAAACACAAGTCTGACTAATCTAAATATTACTTCAATCAATGCAAAACGAATCGGTTAGGCAGCACGCGAACAAGCAGGAGAAATGTGAGCCATCTGGCACACAATTAGCGTACAGATTCCGCCGAGAACAACAACAAAGAGATTACCCTTCTACTGCTTGTTCCACCCGAGCGTAAGTCCGTTTGAAGGGTTTATTCTCATTAGTGTAATTAAAAAGGTTTTAACTCAAAGGTTGAAACACCTACAGGGAGCTCTACGGCTTAAACTGGAAGAAGAAGTAATTTTAAAAACTCTGTCAATTTCCCCACAACGGATATTATCAACTGTATGGACCACCCTTGTGTTTAGATCAAAATACGAAATACTTGGAGTGATGAGATGAAAAATTGTGTGTTCGATCAAGGAGATGACTAAAAGGGAATTCGATAATCGGATTCTACTATCTTGAAACGCAAAGCGAATCGAGCCAGAATTGAACAACTGGGATTTTGGTGTAAATCATAGTTCATCATGTATTGTGTTATAACTTATAACAGATCAAGGGCTTCCTTTACACTGCTCTCTCTCTGAAAAAATCCCTGCTCGGATCTGGCGTCAGGCTTCAGACTCCTACGTTTCCACATGGCTTCCTTGCTTCAGCTTGTTGCAGTCTCCTTCCTTCCTCGTGAATGGAACCTCTCTCAACGTGTGTGTTACCATCGGCCAACAGAAACTTTATGTACAAAACAGAACGACTTTTCGCATTCTCCTTGAGTCACCGTTTTCGTACCTCGCACCGTAACTCGACAGTTAGGTACGATTTCCGTTTTCAGGACTCAAAAGTTAACATTTTCAAAGCATTTAAAATTCTGTGGGGGGAAGTTGGTGTAGAAGAAAGAAACGTATGCATACATAAAAACCAGAGTTCATTAGTAATTTAAGCAACACATGTTAACAGGCCAAAGTCGGTGTAGGAAGTCCCGAAGACAGCAACACTGCAAGGTATTTGTTGATTATTGGTAGCCTCGGAACATGGAGTTAAGAGTAATTTACGGTTTCATGATGATTTTAATAACTATTCTCCCATGCCCGTAGATAAAGCTGTCATTAATGATCAAAATGTGAAACAGTCGGCAATTTCACAGATAGAGCGGCTCTGACGAGGACGCCACTAAATCTAGCTATAACAATTTCATAACGACAAGGGGAAAACATATTTTTCGTGGTCTCATAGTATCTCCGAGTTATGTCTCATCTCTCATCTATAAACTACACAATAAAGTTCAGAACTTCCAATTAATGTTGAGTCAGACATGACTGTTCCTGACAACTTGAGAGGCGATAAGATGAAGGGTTTTAAAATTTTCGATTAAAAGAGAAATTCAGTAAATTGAGTCCATTGGGTTAAAAAGAGAAGGAACAGGAAAAATTGTAAAGTAGTCACGTGGCACCGCATTCTATCCTAAAGTCGACATTGAATTTTCATTCTATGACCGAAAAAACATCGGAAAACAAATTTGGCCCTCATTCAACGACTTTAAAAACTGCATTGACATCTAAAACCACAAATGAGTCCCTCTGACCACAGCAAACCCAGCACGACACTATAATATATTAGGTATAATAAGCAATGCAGTAGGTATAATAGGTTACATTAACAATAATCCTCCGAATACCAAGTACCGGGTGGGGTCTCCGGCTACCCTACTAATTTATTCCTTAACTTTTGTTATTGAATGCATTTTTTAATTAAAATTATTATGATGAGGCCAAGGACATACAAAGTAGATACTTGAAGCCAAACCTGATGGTAATAACTAATAATAAAAATAAAAACTTTGTAGTAGGCCGATCTTAAGATATTTTTTGTTAATAAATGCAATAAATGAGTGCATTGAATAAAGGAAAGTAAGTTCAGTAAATTTTCAGATATTTTAAAGTTGATTTTATCAAAAATCTGTTCCAGAACTACGGAAGAAAAAAAACGTTAGAAAAATCCTTTGATCTTTGCACACAAATTTCTTACAGCTGTGGCACTTGAAAGCAAAACCTGATATGACTAATTGCTTCCCGGTGACCATTATGTTTTATTCCAGAAGTTTAGCTACCTAAATTAGGACTAGGGAAAATACCAGGAGGGGTCAAGAGGTACCCCAACCGTGTTTTTTGAATGAATAAAAAATCGTAATAAATTCATTGTCATGTTGTAAAAATATACAATCTCATTCAAGCAATACAGATGGCCGTAGGGTTAATCTACTCGAAATTGACGGTAGCTATCAACTCAATAGAAGCAATCCGCTTACTGATTGAATGTATTAGAGGGAAAAAAATTGGGACGGCGGACATACCTCCAGCGACAAAGACCTGGGCCCTAAGGGTATAGCGTGACGATTCGAATTTGATCAAGTCAAGGTTAATGTAATTAAGTACATAGGCTCCCTTAGCGCGGTTCAAAGAGGACAGGGCAGATAAAGTGGGTATTCTAGAGTTCGTCCTTTTATATAGAAGAGGCCTTTGATCGTAACGCTATTTACTGGAATTTGTTTGCCGCTACCAATTTAATTAGACAATATTTACTGTTCTGGAATTATTTACCTATATTATATCAATCTACCGTTTCAGGCTGACATTGATAAATTGATTACCTAGTGACCTCAAAAAATAATAATATTAAATTTAAAAACGAGCATAATCATATTAATATCAACCACTAAATTGATACAACGGCTTATTCATGATTTAATCAACTGTTGTGAGAAGCTCCATATTCATCGACGCGATATTCGTGCAGTTGTTTACCAAAAAGGTGTTGAGTTGCGTTGTCAAATCATTAGGAACGACCGGACCCCTAATCAAGGCATTACCGCCGATAGATAGCATATCTCGTGTTGGCTCAAACAAGGATCAGAAGATACTGACGGACATCATAAATATACAATCTGAACACAAGCACAAATGCAGGTCCTTTCATTGAATCCCACAACAAGTGTCGTAACATGGCTCGCAGACGTCCCATTTCGTCGTACGAAGTAAAATTCAAGTTACGTACATGATTAAGACGGTAGCGAATAAATGTGATGAAACAGCGTTTGATACGAAAGTTCCGAACGAAATCCTTACAGAAATGTACGTTGGTGGTTTAATGATTCATTCAGTAAAAATTAGTGATTACCACTGATTATGTTGTGATTTCCAGTAACGGGCTGGTGTAATCACTAGTAAGTATTTTATCATACGATCACTGGAGTGTCAGTGATGAATCAGTGCTAATCACTAAATCACTGGACGATCAGTGATGCATCATTGGTGAGAATCTCTGCTGAATCTCTGAAGTGATCAGTGAGTAACCATTTACATGTATTACTGGCTGATTGTCAATCACTGCAAAAACACATGAATCACTGGTAGGCATTACTGGTGATGTGTTTTAGCCATTGGCCGGATCACTGATTGATCACTGGATAAAGGTAGATGTGAGCACTGACAGCACATGGTATGGATTTACTACAGAAATGACCACAAATTTTTTTGTTTTATTTAATATTTATTGGCAATGCTTTTAAAATTTAATAACTTTCGACTGAATTGATTACAGGGAAAACAGCTTACATGACCTGGGAAAAGGTGCCACAATGCACTTGCGCCATAACATCTCAGGGGAAAAAGCAACGCACTCAGGATACTGGAGCTATACTTCGCTGTAGTCTAAATTCTTTTCAGTATTCACGTTTTACACGTATTTTAAGCTGTGTTGTAAGTCACTTATTCCTAACTATTCCTAACTATTCATTAACGATTGAATCTCTGCAAAGGCAGTGATTAACGCAAGTGATGCACTAATGATCCAACCACTTAATTTTTTTAATGATTCCAAGTGATTATTGCGAAATAATGATTCCGCCAAATAATCACCAGTGATCACTGCAGTGATTGAATCACTACATGTTTTAAAATGATTCCAAGTGATTCATTTCTGTAAGTTAACTGCCAAGTCCTATGTCATGTTAAGTGTGTCGAAACAATCCAAGACGACACGAAGGTTCGTGTAAAACTAGTTTTTCACCGTATAGTTTGGAATAAATAAAACACTTGAATGACCGATAGCCGAGAAATTAGGTTAATAATTCCTGTAGTTTACAGCGGTTTGTCATGACGTGTATACTTATTCTGACCAAATCTAGACTGGGCGCATAACTGTCAGAGTAACTCGAGAATGTAAGTCTTAGTTTTTTCAAGGCTCACTCATTTCTTGATCTTCAGATACAACATTGCCAGCGGAAAAATATACCTCAGTGTCATAATATACCCAATTTCGTCACTGGAGCTGCAACATGACATAATTCGATTTTGCGTACTGATGTTGGTGTACGTAGCGTCCATTGTAGCTCATTAGCATTACTGACGATTGCAGTGAAACTAGCGGCCATAATATGAGATATTATTATTATTATTATGATATATAGGAGCCAGTGGATACGGCACAAAAAGGTGACTATAGGAAATGTTAAAAAATCTGCTCATGTCATGTTGCAGCTTAAACGACGATTTGGTCAGGACTGTGGAGTGGGATATGGAGTTTTGTACTCTTATTTATTAATTATTATTTATTATATTGGGCTTTGATGAGAAATAAACTTGAAAAATAGTACGCATGGCATTTATCAGGGGAGAAAAATGCCGATGGATTTTTACGCTTTATGAATCATGTGGGTACATAACCTAATATAACTTCACGCAGCCCGTCAAGTTGTTCGACGTTTCAAGTCGGATTTAACGGCATTCAACTGTGTATTACACAGCGAAGAACACAGAAGTAACGAGAACGGAAGGAAGAGTTTTAAACTGAGCTTTGAAAGAATACAGCTCGATGAAGCCACCAAGTAATGAGATGGGATCAGTTACAAAGATCCCAAGAGAGGCACAGACCAAGGTCTGGGGGTCACTTGGACCGAACGGTTATCCGATACTCGTGCCAGATCCCCTCCCCGAAGGTGGTCTTTGTTATAGTGCTGCGGAATCGGATGTTGAAAATCACCACATTCTTCGTCGACTGGGGTTTTCAAAGTGAGGAGTTGGAAATAAGTCATAATTGAGGTACGTGAGTACGTATAGAATCACAGCAAATCGACACCCTAACAATATAATTTAGTTGTAGCTCTTGTAACAAGGATCCCATACCCATCACGAATCAATTTTTTGGAAAGCTTTCTCTGAGGAACGGGTATCATTAGAATAATTGATAGGGGGAAAACAGGGGAGCATAGCCCATAACCTGAGAGGTATCAACAAGTAGTTGATACCTAATTACTGGATACTGACTTATACATGATCCTAGTAACCCATATCTTCACAAAATCGTTAGTAAATCGATCTAGCGCCTGAAAATAACGAGAGGGAATAAAGGGGAAAAAACCAATCAAATACAATTTGAGAGAGTGGTCGAGTTTTGTACACCCAAATCACTCAAAGTCTAAGAAAAATCTTGATCCCCGTCTCCTCTCAACTTGAAAGCAATCAAATTGCTCAAAACCTACGATCCTAAAAATAAGGATTTGAAATGTTTCTTCGAGAAGAAAATTAGATGTAACGAAAGAGTTGGTCACTAGGAAAACACCGGTGGGTATCTACCAAAGGGTACCTACACCGTGAAATTTCAATCAATGGAAGTCGACATTTTGAGCTCGTCGCCAGATATCAATTTACTATGTAATCGATTTTTCAATGGCGTTTTACAATATCCATCAAGACGTATGTAGTTGAATTCGTCGTGTTACGTTACATGACGTGAAGCCTCGCAGACATCGACATTAATGAATATAAGGATTTTATCCGTCTTCCGCCACGACTTTTATTATCGCGAAAAGAAAACCAACATTACGATTCAAAGCAGGTATTATGGGCGTGGTCGACGGCCGGTAGAAAACTCAACAGTCTCATCAAAAGTAGGAAGTGATGGTAGAGAGGCTGAGGAGGGAATGAGGTAGGTTTGTTCGGAAAAAAAAGACTTGAGATGAAAAAAATTCCTCGAAACTGTACCTTTACCAAGTTGTCAACTCGTCCCTTCTTTCGAGATTCTTTCTAACCCAATTCGCATGTCGATTTTATCTGGCTCCCGCCGTCGACGGAACTAGATTCGATCGACTTGATCAAATAAAGAAGAAATATAAGGCTGTAAAATTGGATAGAACTACATTTCATGTGGAATGCACGTGGAAACAGAATTAGTTGGACGGCTACTTACAGATACAATGAAGACGGATGGTACAAAATCATTGAATGAACTCACCTGAAAAGAAATAAACGTACTGTTAGACGTGAATAGGATACAGAGCTACATACGAGGAATTTTTCGTACAAACAACAAGGAATTTTATGGCGTTCTTTAAGGTTGTACGATGGTGAACACACTTTCTTGAACGAAGTGAAATATGAAAACCCACTCTCCATTTTTTTAAATAAATACTTGAAGTGATGAATTTTGTCAGCCAATATGGATCAGTTTCATTTTTCGCCCTGAGTATGTAGTGGATGAAGGACTTGAAATGTTTACTCAAATTGTTAATTCCAGACTCAAGGTTTTAATAATAGGAATTATACTACATAAGAGCCAGTAATCGATTCACCTAACTACAATATTCTACAAATGGATTCAAGAGTGAAGTTGTCTGACCAGTTTTTAATCTAAAATGGGAAGAAAAATTAAAATAAAATCGACGGTCACTCAATAAAAGATGCCCTCGATATAAGAAAACCAGGGGTGTCGCCTTGAAGGAGGAGGGGGGGGAGAGAAAAGTTGGTTGGGAATTTCATTGCCACGAACGGTCGAATGGGGACAGTTGGGAAATCAGTGATACAAGAAAAATATATTTTTGAATGAAATAAAAATTAAAATATTTGCGGAAATCCATCAAAGATTGAAATTTTTCTGACTTGGACAACTAAACTTTGTTTCTTCAACTTACACTTAACTTTGATTAAACGACTCTGATGTCGTAACGGATTAATAAGGCATCATTTGGGGGCTGAGAATTCCGTCGAAACAGAAGATAGGATAGAACATGAATTATTCGAGGGTCCTATTAAGTACCTGTAAGAATTTTGAACATAAGTTGATTATTTGGAGAAGTACGTACACAGACCAAATGAATGTTCAGACTTATATGAGATTCATAAGGGACTGTTACCTGTAAGTCACTGTTCCCTGTCTGCGCTCGGTTTCAAAATATCAGCTACAAAATGTGTATAGGTAGCAGTGAGCTTTGAAAGTTTAATATTAGGAGTTGAAAATATAGCAACATCGCGAAAATTGCCTTTTCTCCAAATAACCAAAGTCCTCACTACTTCGTAAAACGATTGTAAACTGGTACTAGAACTCCAAGAGACTAATCTGGTTTTGAGGTTATACAAAAAACTTCCGCATCAATAGCCACAATTTAAATTTGTGATGGTTTGCTGAGCCCCTGTTCTCGAGTTTTTTGTTCGACCGCTCTGGGGATAGACAGACGGCTGCGGAAACACAGACCGAATATCCCTCTGGCTGGGCATATTGCCCCCGAGAACAGGGGGAACTCAGCAGCCATACATTACAAAATCCAATAAGTAACAAAATCCACACAATACTGGTAAGGGTTCGCTTGTTCAAGGAAGTAGTCCGCAAACAATGAAAAGGTATATAAATTATTGTATTTCGATTTGTAATTGCTAATTGATTGTAATGAATACATTTGGGTTATATGTACGGAAAGGCTCGAGATTTCATACAAATGTAGATGAAGCGTCAATCAGCGTAATGTAGCGGCACGAGAAACTGGTTTCCAACATTTTCTTTAATTAAACGGAACGTTCGTTTTCAAGTATTCCGGCATTGACACAGTCAACATACATTTTCGGGGAAGACCCCAAGCAAACCCACGTTACTTTTATTTCTATCCCTTCACGAATGGCGCAAAACGACGTGAAGAGCTTTTGTTACGACGAAATACCTTTGTTCTGCACACACATGCCAACCAAAATCATTCCACCCTTTGAAATGATTGTAAAAACAACTCTGGCCGGTACAATACCACCCATCGCCCAAGAAGCCGTACGGTCCTTTAGAGTGATATCAGCGAAGCAGAGCTTATTGTGTGCGCTCGAACATTATAACTTGAATGAGCAGTTCTCGTGCCCTCCAACGGGTTAAGTTTGATCGCCGACTCAGATACGCGGGTTAATAATTCCTTCCACTTTGAAAGCTTTCGTGTGGGACCAAACAGGCCCTTTCGGCAGCACGAGCCGCTGGTCCAGTTTCCCCGGTTGTGGGAGATCAAGTGGCCCATGTTGGAATGGATGATGACGCCATGAATGGACCAGCAACAATTGGTATGCAGATGGATTATGTGAGGTCATTCGGATGATGAACGGTCGTTCCGGTTGGAACTTCAAATTCGGAACACAAAAGCGGGGATCGGAGTCATTGCCACGATTACCATTTGCGTCGGTATTTCAGCCATTGATTGAAGGCCAAATGCTGCCCATAAAGATAAATGTATTTTCACAATGAAGTTTACTTCGAGTTCATTAATCCTTTTATTCCTCAAAACACGGTCTCCCATTCAAATTTCTGCGCAGCCACATTCCAAACACGTGTGACACCACCAAATAAACCGACTTTCCTGCATCTCCTCTATTCCCTGATGTTCCCAAAAAACCCGTAACACTTCAAAATGAAACTAAATCAGATATCGTCCACAATAACGAAGTGTGTTGTGTTATGGTGAGAAAGAACGACGAGAAAATGGTACGTGAGTTTTGATACAGTTCTACGGAGAAAAAACTCTCAATGCGAGAACCTCATTCTTCTGTTGTTAAAAAAAAAACAACTTGACAAATGAAAAGCCAACAAAATGTCTCAAAGAATGGAATATAAATTTGGGTACATTAAATACGCGACGTTTTATTGCTACGTTTTATTGTTTGTTTAGCACATGACGAAGATAGGTATGTAGGAAATTTAATGTTAATAGTGACTTTTTTACAATAAAAAATTCGAACAAAATAGATGCATACCCCTTCGCCGGCACACTAAATCGTCAATTTATAGATAAAGCGGATTGGAATCTTCTATCTAAACCTACACCACTCATTCCGTTCTCTTCTTCGTCGTATTTACCACAGATAAGACTCGCTAATGTCAAAATGATCACTGGATTCGGCCTTCTCCCACACTCAAATTGATATTTTTAGTCACTCCTTTAGAAAGGTACAGCTTGGGCTCAATGGGTCCATTATTCATATAATACCAACAGGAGAGAGTAATAATTTAAGCTTCGAGTTTCGGTTTTTAGTCTGTTATTAGTTTTGTAATAAGTGAAATCAATGAGGTGTTTTCTGATATTAGACAATGAGTAATTTCTATTCTTTATACAGTGATTGTGCTCTTGCCCGTGTAAATAAATAAAAAATAAAATAAAAATGAACTTTCCTCTAGTTTCTTCTGGGCTACTGTTCAATGAACTGTGTGTTTATGTGGAAAGTTGAAGGTGAAACTACAGAAGGAGAAATGGTTCGTTGAGAATCTTCATCATTTTCGAGTTGTCAGTGTACGGATACTTTTCGAGTGAGTAATACACTGGATGTAGCTTTAGACGTCTCCCAAACTCACCGATGGGGCTTGAAACTCCCATCGATCAATTGTAGGACTAATTTTAAACGGGGAGTGCCGACCCTGAAATAATTTGAAAATCCCCTCGTTTCTTCAAGTACGATTATCTTTCTACAACTACAGCTAACTACAATAACGAGTATCATCAAGATCTCCGTACTCTCATAAATATCAGCGTGCCATATTCTCAGTTTGACATGTTATCCAGTCGATAAAATGAATGGAAATAGTGTGTAGCGTCACGAAGAGGGCTTTGAGTGCTGCGGGTCCTTGCGTTACGAATACGAAAAAATAAGATTAAAAAATGGGCTAAGAAAGGGAAATTAAAATAAGGGTGTGACGAAGAAACAGTCACTTTGAGGGCAAACTGGACGTAAAGTAGCAAAGTTGTAGTGACCAAAAAAACAATTATTATTATTTCAACGGTGAAGAATTGAGAGCTTGTATCTCCATTTTTGTCAAAAACGGAATTTTGGTTTCTACTCGTAGTAGGTAAGGTCCTAGGTTTTTACCTATTCATTTGGTGCATTTTCAAAGTACGAGTATTTCTGATCAAAAGTGAAACTATTGATACCACGTAAAAAGAGGCAATCATAAAATAATAATTCGCCCAACGGGACTTTGCAGCAGCAAACGGCATTTGATGGACCATTTATGCAGGCCAACACTCGCAAAAATACCAAAACTTACTGACATTCCCAATGAACCCATTAAAATAAAAGAAGGAAATGGGTCGACTCACAGACACTATTGCCAGTGGTAACGAGAGACTGCCACAGTTATTATCAACAACTACCTCAATAATTTACTTTGGTTAAAGAAGACTGCTGTGGAAAGCTGATCTCACGACTCATAGAAGACTGTGATTTTAAGAGTGTTAACTTTAGAAAAGGTGCAATATAGGTAACCTGCTAAATTGCGTGATATTTAGGACAAGTTCGAGTGATACTAATGGTCATTTAACGAGCAACTTTGTTTTATCCAAAGCTCAATGTTTTGACTTAGGTACTAATAACAATTTCAAGTTTTTTGTTGAGAATTTTTTTCTTCTTTGCACGATTCCGTTAACTGGTATGATAATCTCATTCGTGATTGAAAAGTTAGATATTCCTTATGGTAATAATGATCCTAGCTGTCGTATATTACAGTTAACTAAATGATTATAATTTAATAATTATTAATGTGAGGAAAAATTCCTAAATTGTATACCTACTATTGATATCTCGTATGAGCTCGTGTAATATAACGTCACTTGAGATCCCGAATGGGTTACCAAACTCACTTTTCCCAAGTTTTCAGGAGAGACAAAAAACCTGTGCCCAGTCTTGCTATAGACTTTTCTGCAATTTTGTCCTACAGTTCATCTAATTACACACTCGTATGGAAACCCAAGAGTAGTAGACCCATGTGGGATCTTAAGTGACGATAAGTAGACGACTAAGATCAAATCGAGTACAAAAACCAAAAACTATGTCAAAATAACGAATATTGGTGAATAGAATTTGAAATGGACAGAGTAATGAAGAAATGAGGACGTTTCTTCGCTCTCCTGTGAAGCATGGAAAACGAGAGAGATATGAGGTCTCAATCCTTCACCCTCGATTTCTAATCAAACGATGAATGACAGAATGTAGTTATCAATACTGGGAACAGGTGTACGATGCAGGAAGAGCCAAAACAACGGAATAAGGAGAGCGATCCACTTAGAATATACGGGCTTTAGATCCTCCCCTCAAACAATAAGTCGAGAGGAGGATTGAGGTTTCAAGGGGAATTACCTTGAACAATATACTCATTATAAGGCAGCCACGAGGCAGTGTTCCGAGGAATATCAATGTTCGTTAATAATAATCGAACCGTATTATACTGAAAGTTCACTGATGTATGGGATGCGCAATCTATGATACCCAACGAAGAAAAAAGATCAGTTTTCGACCATCAGATACGACGTCGGTGTACTCAGCGGAACTGATGGCAATTTTGGAAGGAATGAAGTACGCACAACACCTAATGAAAGAGGTCTTGTCATATTGACTCTCTGAGCGTAACAAACAAGCTCCAGAACGTGAATCCGGCCACAAGAAGCCGAAATTCTAAGCACGGCTGGTCAGGTTCGGGCGTGCGGACATAACCTGGAGGTAGTTTGGATAAAAGCTCACCACGGTATTGAGGGCAACCAAGTCGCGGACAGAGAAGCAAAAAGAGCGACACAAAAAACGGCGATTGACATAGACTTCACACTATACCCAATAACCGACCTGTATGGAGGTTTTAAAGCAGAAATGACTGACAGCTGGCATCGGGCATACCTGGAATATCCATCCGGAATGAAATATACAAAGATGTTCCCATCGATGAGATCAAGACCGTGGTTCATTGATATCGACAATATGCCAAGACATTTCTATAAAACCATTTCACGGACAAGCTCGTATATACATCGCATACAGCAAAACATCGGCTTGCGAACTATGCCTAAAAGATAACGAGATAGTGGAACATGTAGTGTTAACCTGCCCTGTGAACGTTAGTGAGAGACTAGAAATGTTCGACAAATTATCTAAAAATGCGAACGAACCTTAATAACCTCACTCATCTCATAGCAACAGGAGATACGGATGCCTACAAAGTCATATCGCCGTTTAAGTGGAAACATGACCAGTCTCACTTTTTGCTACTTTACACTCCTTCCCTTGCTTAAAAAAACTCCCTCGTAATCAATCCAGGAGTATAATTTGATTTGATAATATATTATCAAATTAAATTAAATTATGATCAAATTTGATCTGCCTAATAATTTGATTTGATTAGCCCAATGAAATCAAATTATACTCCAGGATAGATAAATAGGCAGTTTTTTGTGTCTCCTGTAAAGTAGCAAGAAGTGAGATAGGTCATATACTCATTTCTATGCTACAGCAATCGAAACCTGTGAAGGAAAACATTATTTTTGATGTTAGACAAACTGTGCGTATATTTTAATTTTATTAAGTAACTGTAGATAACTCTATGTATTTTATTATTCAAAATGTTTCGGCTGTATGAATAATTTCAATGCCAATAATGGAGTAAAGAAAAAAAATTATGAATACGTAACTACGAGACCGTACACAACGATGTGACAGCTAAGATGTATAATTGGGTTTTAGATTGGACGGACGTACGGGCGCCGATACCGCAAAACGCGGCGTTTTCTCTGCAGTCTTGAGTTCAACAATTATTCAAGAGCTACGTATCAGGGAAGCTCCAGAACATAATCACCCAATGTTGCAGGATGCAAGGGATGAGGACGTGTTTGTTTTCTTGATCCCTAAGACAGCGCCTACTTATTTCAAATTGCTAAGTGTTCCACTAATTTTCCGTAGTCCGCTCAAGTGCCCCGTTCATTTGTTTTCTTTTCAGTTCCCTGCTCGTTTTCGCTCCGCCCACTCGGAAAAAAGAGCCTCCCACCTTTTAGTTCCATTTTCAACTCATTTCTCTGGGCCCTCGTCGCGTTTTCCGACTCCCTTTACTTGGGTACCCGCTTGTCCAATTTTGAACTGACTTTCTACTTCATCCAGCGTTGCTCTCCCTTAGCTGTTCCGACTTCGTCCTAATTACTTTTCTTTCTCTCCAGCATTTTCACTCCGGCCGAGTTCTCATCAGGAATGAGACCAACAAGTTCGCTTTTGAAATCCAGGTTCTTCAACGTTTAGCACCTTTTTGTGCCATTTTTCACTCCTTCAATCCAAAAGAGTGGGAACCTTTGTGGGAAGATTCGCAGCTTTTGTTGTCAAGGACTACCAGTTTCGAATTTAATTCCAAAAGCAATACTTATGTGGAAAAAAAAAAACAACTTTCCTCTGCAAAATACAGAAACTATGTATGAAGAAGAAGTGGACACCTTCATGAGTACAGATCTCCGTCCCACCCAAGGTCTGTGGAAAGAAGTTTAATCAATATTATCCCTTCACTAGGTACCTGTCAAATTTTATTTTGTTATTTCATTGAAGGGTGAGGTGAGAGCGAAATTGCAAATGAAGCGAAATTTTCGATCAATTCCAAAAGACTCATTTCATGTAGTTATACTGGGAAGCAGAAAATGTTTCTTCCTGGTAAATGTGATAATTACGAACAATGAAGGGCAGGCATGATGCTTTGGGGCGGATTTCTTCTATAAATCCAACATCTCCTAAAATATTTAGATACATTTAACAAGCTCGTAGGCCAACTGAATTCAATTTTACCGGAGGATGCTGATGTTGTTTACGTGTCGGAACCACGATTTTCAAAGGTCACTGCAGACGTCAGAATCAATTCTCCTCTCTAGACAGAAATCGAGAGAACAAACAACGGAATCTCCATTGCACGAATCCCTTAAGAAATTGTTTTCGGACGGCGGTGAGAGGAAGGACGTGTTGAGAATGGATGATTCGGACACGAGGTTTGATAAAAATAAATATCAAAGTTACAGTAGCAATAAAATCAAAGAAGTGATAGCTTGAGAATTGTAAGTGAAGTGGGATTTTTGACGGAATTCGTGCGAAACAGACAAGGTTTTTGCCAGGGGAACTAGGATATTACATCATGAGTCCACTGTAAACCATTTTTTGATCGTAACGTTGGAATGCTGAGCTTTTGGGCCAACTTTGGGGTTACAGTGGGAAATAAACCGGCAGTTTCAGTTGAAAAACTGTACATTTCTGAGATTTTCGAGATTTTACTATTCGGGCTAATTTTTCAACATCTGAATCTTCTTTTAAAAGTTTCGTTTAGCACTAGGAAGATGGGAAATTAAACGCTCTTCCCAACGGTATAATCAAATTTGAATTTTGACTGAAAAATGAGGGACGTATGGCTATTTTAGCCATGGTCAAAAACACGAAAAAATCTTAAAAGTGGAAAAAGTCGGATTTTAATCGGTACAAAAAAAAAAAAAATGTTATGGGACACTTTTCATCAGAAATTACCTAGTTTTGAATCGATCCCTGGCCGGTGGTACGACCGTAACCCTGACTCCCTGTAGAGCAGTCTGAGCTCAAGAATACCTGCACAGTCAGGTGCGCTTACCTGGGGTCACAACGTGCTCAGTTGGCGGTGAGTGACCACTAGCGCCACCTCGGTGGCCGCCCGCGAAAATGATGCCAATTCAAACGCAAGCGTATACGGGGAGGTTTGGTATATTTCTTATACATGTACATAATATGTATATTAAGTATTAGGTATGTAATATGTATTATTATATATTATAAGCCTTTTCCGAGGAACATGACGAAAATGCGGAGTTTTCACGGTCCCCGAGAAGAAAATGCGGATTGCGGATTGGAAGATAGAATTGCGGTACAAAATGCGGAAATGCGGGACATCTAGCAACACTGGTCCAGTGAGCTAGTAATTGGGTCAGCTGATGAGCTGAAATTCCATTAACATGTTATCAATGTATGCAAGTGAAGTAGCACGACGGAATTTGGAGTGAAAAAAAAAGTGTTCTCTTCTCTATGAAATGAGTATGCTGATAATGTGCTGATGTACAGCTTCACACAGAGTGAATTTCGTTACTCAGCCGGGAGTGGAAACCGAGCCTCCAAAGCCCCAAACATGAGACAGTTCGGCTCGAATTTTCTCTTCTTCCTATTCATAAAATCCATCTGTATTTCTCGCTGTTTGACATTGTTACAACGAATTTACAGATTTCACGAACATCTCGTTCAATCCCCAGGAATTTTCTGAACGGGCATCCGACGGTAACTTCATTGTCAAGGGCACTATAGACATTGGAGGGCAGCAAGAAAAACAAAGAGTTACTTGGGCAATAACAATAGTCCGCCCTTAGCGTCGCAGAAACTTTGGAAGCGAGGGAACAAGAACGTTGTCCTGCGGGAAATTGCAATCATTAGGTAGCCGGGGAACTGGAAACCAACTTGGGGGCGCAATATCCGAAGAGAGACGAAAGGGACATAAGGAAATAGGAAGGAAACAAGAAGGAGAATCAACGAGAATAGATTCAGGGTGAACAAGTAAGAGCGGCTAATAGCGACGCTCACTCAACAAGCGGCAATAACGGGCTGAGTGGAAACTTCAGCGACAAGGGAGAAACGGTTTGAATGGAAAGAAAGGACATAATTACGCTATAAGCGGGGGACGCTAGTGAAACGGCTACTAAACATTAGTAACTGTGAATAGACAACTAGCTACATGACCTGAATAATGTGACCTTACGGTATAGCTCATATCAAGTACATAAGGAACGAAATGAGACCATGGACATTTTCCATAAAAACAGCAGTCGTGAAGTAGTGACGGAAATCCTCGGGACAAACACAAATCATGCTGCATAAAATTGGAAATAGTTTTTTGGGGACTGTAGAGTTCGAGGAACAACACCATTCAGGGGTGGAATGGAAGATTCTTGAAACATGTAGACTCCAGATATTAACAAAGTTGTACACTGTACAATGTACAGGTTGGGTTGGAACAGGATGAAGTAGTGACATTGTAATGGTTTGCTAAGTTGTTCCTTCCCGTGTTTGTGATCCTACCACTGTGGGCATATCTGGCTCTGTGAACGCAGACCAAGATATCCCTTTGGGTAAGGCGTAATTGCATAACCTACCCGGGTTACAGAGGGAACTTAGCAAACCATTCATCACAACATTTAGTGTAGTTTTAATACATTTTCATGCAAATACACTGAATTTATGCATTGGATTGCCCAAATTCGAGTCAGAACTCATGAATACCTACAAATTAAAAAAAAAAATTTAAAAACGGTCCCTTACAAGAGCAAACATACTGGACAACCGGTTTCACGTTTTCCTGACAATGGCCCACCTATTTGTTTAAACAACTTGAATTTGGATGTTGAGCTAGGATGTTGACTTGAAATTTCAAAGATGGGTCGCAGATGGAATGGACTATTCACAATGCAATATTCACTCAGTTTCTTGTCCGTAAACATGTTTAAATAATACCTATTTGTTTAAACAAATTGAATTTGGATGATGAGCAAGTCTTGACATTTTAAACATGGGTTGAGGATGGATGGCAATGCAATATTCACTAAGTTTCTTGTCTGTAACTTGTTTAAACAATACTTATTTTTCTTATTAAACTTGGATGACAAGCTAGTTTTCATCTATAATTTGGTGAATTAGATTAGGGTGATCTACTCAAAGAGGATAATAAACCGCTTTGTCAAGAATTTGCAGAGTTTTTCAAAGAAGTCTGGCCCATATATGTACAAAGCAATGTTTATAACCAACACAATTTCGGAGTCTACTAAAAATAAACAGAAATAATAGCAATGCCTACGCCATTTGCCTATCGTGAAAAAAATCCGTAGGTGGCTAATCGAGAGAAAATTTCAGCAGCGATTGAGCGAAATCGGAAAAGAACATCAGAACAAGAGGTGAATCAGAGGGAAACTTTCCTTAAAACTTGAGTTCATCTTCTTCACAATACCTACGTCTTTTCAAACTAAATTCTTCAGGAAAGTTCATTTTGAAAGAAAAAAAACGTACTTTTAAAAACTGCCCAATGAATGCTTCTGATCAGAAAATTAGTATTTTGTGACAGAATTAAGTCCTAAATTTTCTCCAAGAAGAAACACAAATCGATAAGTTGGGAGGAATTGAACGAGTGGAGGAATTTTCCTACTGTGTCATGTGCGCTAAATGAGCGACCCAAAAATAGCTATAGAATGAAAATAGGTTCTACTTGAACTTGAAACACCATTTTCAATGTGGTGTAAGGACCCACCAGAAATTTATGTAGAATAATGATGATGAGCATCACCTATGTAACATCGACGATTCTTATATTCAAAGCCGATTATGAAAATGTGATTCGACTCAAACTGTAGCAGAGTGTAGATGAGTATATTCTCAAGAGGGGTGCTGAGGGAGGAAAAACTAACTTCATTCTCTCCTCGCGATTCCCCAGAGATCCGTGTTTCCCATAATATCCAAAATCGACGGGGCACTAGCGAGTCAGAACACGTCTCTTACGGTTCAATATTTCATGTCCGACCCGCTTAAACGCTCACATCCGGAAAGCCTAATTCGACACAATAAAATGGCAATATCGGACACAACAAAGAGAGCCACTTTTGCGCGGCATTTGTAATATCCTTTCAAAACCGTGTAAATTGTATGAGTGAACAAAAATAAGTTTTTTTTTGTCTTGTGGCATTTCATTATTATTATTCATTTAAATTGACATTACAACACAGTTTAACGACAACCGTGTTACCCTCCACTATTAGCCAGTAGGGTAAGTTTACTTACACACTATTTTGTATTGTACAAACAACGAGGGTACAGGCCAGAGATAGCCAACACGGGTGATAAATCAGCCTAAAAATAAAAATTTGTCAAATCCCAGAAATTTACAGTTTTTTCAATCGCTTGTAAAACCTACTAAGTACTCCTACTTGAAAGTTTTGTACTGTTACTGCAAAAAACTTGGCCAAAAAACTTAGCTTTCCAACGGCCCTCAAATTTGAATTTACTTAGGAAAATAATGGAGAAAATGTCGTTTCTCCGTCGGAAAACGCGCTTGTTTTCTCTTTTTTTTCACAAGAAATTGAGGGTTGTGGGGTGTAAAATGGATACCTCACGACGGGAATTTTCTTCTCGCAAAACTATAGATTTTGGTTTGGCACCAGAGAGATAGGAAATTTAATGTTCGTTTCCAACGGTACCCTCAGATTTGAGATTACATTGGAAAATAACGGAGTTATGTCCGTTTTCGTGACTTAAAACACGAAGAGAAATTTAAAAGGGAAAAAACTCGGATTTTACTTCGAGTAAAAAATTTGAGTCATAGACAAGGTCATAGGGCATTTTTAGTCACAAATTAGTTGTAGAATTCACCCCCGGCGGGATGTCCACCGTTAAGTGGGAGACCCTGGAGATGTAATGTAGAGTCTACTCTCCATAGACCGTGTTGACGACTGGTAGATGATCTACAGACATATAATGCAGATCTTCCTTTCGTCTACCTAATCACGTCGCTTCCCCCCCTCCCATTCAGTGATTCCCCCCGATCCATGATCTAGAAATGGGTCTGGTAGTGGCTGTTTCACGGTGGAGGTTGTCACGTTACTTCAGCCAATATGACTGCCAGAATCTAAATTGATAGACGCCGTCAAGACGGTGAGGGACGCCGTCAAGACGATGATGGACGCCGTCAAGACGTTGAGACGCCGTCAAGGCGTTGATAGACGCCGTCAAGACGTTGATAGAAGCCGCCTAGCCGGCGGCATTGTCTATACGGCGGCATCGTCTATACGTCGGTAGACGCCCTTTCCACGTCGATAGACGGCCTTTACACGTCGATAGACGCCCTTTACAAGTCAATCACGGCCTTTAGTAATCGATACACGCCGTTAGACATGGACAGACGTCATCTAGACGTGAATAGACGGCGCATGTTCATCTACGCCTGTAGATATGCCTACATATTTAGATGAATAGACGTCTACTAGACGTTTAACTACAGACGTTCATTAGACGTGTTTACGTCTGCCAATAGATGCCTATTAGACACCTACCAGACGTTTATGCTCTGTGTTTCCTGTGGGTTGTTATAACAATATATAAATATACCTGAAAAATGTTACGTAATATTGTAACACGTACCCACCCAATCATCTACATAACTAAATTTAAAGACGATTTTCGTGTTCCTTGGGTATTTTCAAAAAATTTCACTACAGTTATTCGTTTCGCGTGAAATGGAGTCGAACCCATGCCGATTTTGAATTTGATGTCTCAAACGGCTAAATGGATCGAACCCTTCTCCCATATTTAAATGTTTCCGTGATCGGGGAAGGACTTAAGGGGGATTCACTTCCTGATCCGATGGATAGGGGTGGGGGTTTATGAGGAAGGCGAAATATAAAAATCTTAAATTCTTCCTTCCCGTGAGACTATGAATATTATTTTTGGTATTTAAGACTATAAGGGTTTGTAAAGGGACATGTAA
Organism: Stenodema calcarata; assembly: GCA_963920205.1. Taxonomy (NCBI): domain Eukaryota; kingdom Metazoa; phylum Arthropoda; class Insecta; order Hemiptera; family Miridae; genus Stenodema; species Stenodema calcarata. The sequence goes on from OY986049.1 coordinate 5,575,717, forward strand.
GAGGTATAATCCGTTAAGCGACAGGTAAGAGTGGCAGATGGATCCATCCCGAGTTCAGCCCGTTCGGGACAGGTAACAGAGGTAGATGGACACACCCCGAGTTCTGTCCTTCAGCGACGGGGCCGAATTGTTATGGGTCCAAAATTTTTAAAATTCGAATTTTCGAAAACTTTTCACGCCAAAATCCGTTTTAGACCATTCTGAAAACAAAAGACACTAAATATATTATGTATGTGTCATTCCAAACGATAACTCTCGATAGAATTGAGATAGAAAGTTCAAATTTGCACAAAAAAATAAGATGGTGAAGTCAGAATTGCAATATCTTATTCCGCTCTGAAGTTGGATCACTTTGAAGATGAAGAAACGTGCTTGATACTTGAGATGTTCTTCATGGACATCATGTTCTTTAATGGAGACATTTTACATTAAACCAATTATTTCTTCGAAAATTCGCTCTTATGGGCATGACAGTGGATTTTTTTTTTCAGTAGCATCTTCAACAGTAATTTTCGTGCCACCGAGATCGTGGCCACAAGCCCCTGATTCGCACCACCGACATCCAGTGATGCTGTGCCTTCTACCATAGCGACTGCACTAGGGCGAATCATTCTGAAGTAATTTAGGGTATTGGAGTAATTTTGGGTAATTTTGAACGTCAATGAAGGAACGTTGTGATTATAGTTAAGAGAAGAAAAAAATATATGTAGGTAGTTACAAATTCCCAGCTATAGATTAAAAGCCTGTTGAAGGGGGATGAGAAGCCACGTAATTCCGTGGGAGTGTCCGTCCCAAAAGTGTCATTCAAACTTCCCTCCAGCCCGACCGTCCATTAATCAAGTAGTTAATTAGTAACGATAGAACGTAGGATATTGAAGCCTGAAAGCAGGTACCAAGCGCTTGTATAGTGGGTACGCCACAAGACTACAAACATTTTTTATAAAATTATAAAACATTATAATAAATTATAATTGAACTGAATTGAATGGCTTTGTTAGCGTGAAATACACACCTCACATTTTTAAGGCTATGTATAATACACACGCATGATATCCAAAAATTCATATTTTACTTATTCAACATATTCCAATTGGCGGTGGTTGTTTTTAATTGTCGATATTGTGCAGTAAAATGATAATTAGGTATCTACATTGATCAATATGAAATAGAACACCTCTGTGAACAACTTAGGGGAAGAGCAATGTTTACACAGGAGGGGCGTTTACACAGAAAGCACTCGTAGCCGGTCGTCATTTTGGGGACTGAGCTTTAGATTTTGGGAACTACTGACATGCTGAGTAATAAATATACTTACTCGTAGGTACTACCTAATGAATACCTAACAAATCAAATAATCTACTCCCACATAATTTATTATACACGATGAAAGTTGTTGGTTCACGACAAACTGTACGAATGACACACGAAACATCAAAAGGCAGTTAAAATTGAGTAGGTACAACGAGAATCCAATGAAGCGTTTGAATGATAACTCGACGAGATGGGAACTGAGTGGCGTGAAATCCCGGGAGACATTGCATATTCTAGCAAGTGATTAGGGCTGACGATGCAATAAAGTTGAAATATTAAAAGGAACCCTCTCGAATTAATTCAAATGTATTCACGAGCAGCCCTCTCTTTAACGACAGATTTCCGACGCATCTGTTACTCACCCCGCAGTTTTGAAGGATTTCCCACAAAATCCCTTTGATTTTTCACAGTAATGATGGGGATGCTTTTGAAACATTGGAATTTCAGATACTGTTGGATTTTGTTAAAACGAAAAGATTGATCACATAATTCTAAGGATCTTGAGGGCTAATTTTCGTGCTCAAGTTTCCTCAATAAATACATTTTGTAGTTGTAAAAATTATGTAAGTTACGCACTTACCCCACAATTTGTTATTGTTATACTTGTATACCAACTTCCTTAACCCATTTTCCACCTCCGAGAGACTTTTTTCATTTCAGACTTGCACCTCTTAACTATCGTTATCTCCTGATTATCAATTCATTTTCAACTGAAACCTCCAGCTCCACTTTTCTAGCAGTAATTTTCTAACACGAGGAATGGATGAATATTTATGGGTTACTGGAAGCCCATTAGTTCTTGCTCAAAAATGTGTGTGATCGCATCAGTATGGAAATCAGTGTAATTGGTTTTGAGAACGCTACATACGCATAGCGACTATACACCATCTTCAGGTTCACAAGACTTCATAGCACAATAAACCAGTCAAAATAGTGTTTTCCTGACCGCCCTAGGATAAACTAGTTTGGCCTTTTTTCCCCCAGGCTAAACTAGTTGGGTCTAATAAATAGCGTTAGGATAAACTAGTTCAGCCTGGAAGGTCAGGCCGAACTCTTGTCTAATGCACCACTGCTGCAGCGGGGGGGGGGGGGGGGTTGCAAGTTTAGACGTGTACAATAAGGTTACAAATGCTTAAAGTTGACATAATTGTTTGTCAAGAATACATTTTTCACAAGAATCGACCTTTGAGTTGTTTTGGGCTGAAAACGGAATTCTAATTATTCGGAAGAAACAACCAATATTTGCTCATTTCCACAATTAAATACATGTACGTACTTTCAAATAATGACGTCAAGCTCATTATTTTACGGAAACATGATTAGGTTTCAACGGCTTTTTCATCATTAAACTTTTATACTTTTTACTTCAAATTTAATTTCATTTTTAATCGGTATCCAATTTGTTACGAACCTTGAAAAGTGTGTCTGTGATAACAAACCGGAACCAATCACACGGATACACCAGCCAGTATTATGAAAATCCAATAAACCTCCACGAGTTTTCAATAAAATAACGAATTTGGAGTTCGGAAAAACACGCTGATAATCCTCATCGCAGGTATTTAGAGTTCACTCTTTCGTTTTACATTAATTTCAACATTAAATGTGGTGAAAATAATTCGGAATTTTCGAAAGTCAAGGTTAGATATTTTTTGAAAGCTTAGGGTTGGATTCGGAGTGCCCCAGAACGGACCAATTATGAGGAAGAAATAAAATTTGTTCTACAATTAGAGGCCTACAAAGTTGTTTGAAGCTATTGCAATTAAGGAATTTTTCATTGGAAAAATTGATGATAAATGGTAAATTTTAACGTTACATGAGTGAAAATGAACATGAATACTAGTGATAATGTGATGCAGGTTAAAAGAACAAATTTCCTAAATATTGTATATTAAGGAAAATGATTACGAAGGAGAAAATGCCACGTAGTCTAATGAAAATCAAAGGCTTGGTTCCTGACTCCCTGGCCCACCACCACCACCCTCCCAAGAAAGGTCGAGGTCAAAACATTTCGTGACAAAACTTGCCACTAGATGCTAAAAAGGTTAAACTTTGCGATCAGAAAAACAAGCTGTGGAACTACTCAAGGGGTGAACACCACCCTTCCAGTGGCAGTACGTCATCGGCAATGATTGGATTGAGAGATAAGTCGTAGCTCCAAACATAAATTATTTTATTTGAGAGGTACGTCCAAATAGCGAATTGGCATTTTTATTATTAAATTAGGACTGTGAAGAAAATAAGGTGAGACGAGATATTGGGTAAGAAATTTGTAATTGTTGCAAACCATTTCTAACAATCTACGACCCAATACTATTACAGTACTACAATACTACCCTGTGATGGAAGAACGCCTCATCTCCAATGTTTACGAAAATGAGGTTTTAAAATGACCCCCATTTTTCTGAGGAGAAATGCCTCATGTACGCGTTTCGATGGAGAAACGCCTCATCTTCTGGTCTAAACGCCTTAAATACATCATTGTTTATTTTGATCAAATTTGAAGGTGAATTGATGAAGGCTTCGATGTTAACATCAGAAGTGATGAAATGAAATATTTCGTATCATAAGCGTGGTGGATCGCCGACTTTTATCAGCAGATCATACCCCACTCGTATGTAGGGCGGGCGTCATCAATTGTTTGCAAAGTACAAACATTCACGAAGATGAGGGACATCGGTTTACCCCGTAAAGCCAGAATCGGATTGCAGCCCTCCGTTCCGACGCTATTATGAGGGCTGGCCATTACGCACGAAAACTAAGGGAAAACACGGTGGCCGGGTCTTTGAATATCAGCTGTCAGACGTCGGCAGCAAGTCAACAAGTTGACGCCCAGTGCTCAATAACGTCAATAGGCGAAAAGCAGGACAACGGAACGAAAAACCCACAACAGTTTATTTGGATTGAACATCCATAAACACCGACAATATTTGAAGCCGATTTGTATACATCAGACTCCGATTCTTCAGAAAATGTCAAGGGCGTGAAAGAGTTATTCCAAAATACTAAGAGAAAAAGTCGTGGACAAGAATTACTTCTTGGTTTACAAAATACTCGTATTTATAAAAAAAAAATCCAGTCATGCAGCATGGATATAAGAGCGAATTTTATGAACATTGTCATCATTGAAGAACAATATGTCCATGAAGAACATATTACCTATAATTTATTTGAGATCCTGCTCGCTCATTTTACATGTTTTAACTGCGATGTTTGCATTTTGCGGTCTATTAGCCTTCCAAAAAATGCCCCCCTCGTCTCGTTTTTTCAATAAAAAAATTTAGCCACAATTTAAAAAAAATTATTTTAGAAATTTCAAAAATCGGACAACGTAGGGAATTTAGACATTTATTTCAAAGTCATTATTTCGAAGTCAATCACAGCCCAAGATATCCTTCAATAACTTCCCGACCTAGGTCCTGCATGCCCTTAAGGGTGATCAATATAAAAAATCATAAACCGCCACAAAAGAATTTGCACCGTTGCTTTGAAGGCAAAGTAAAAATTAAATTCAACTTTTATTTGCACTTGAACAAACTAAGTACGAGGAATTGAGCTGGACGAATCTGGGAGTGAAATGTGGTCTAACTTTATGTTTTTTTAATAAACTATTTTGGAGAATTTAAGGCGAAAGTCGAATAACCATTGAGCTTTCACTGCCCCAAGAGGAGAACAAGAGTTACTTTCAAGCACTGCTGACTTCTGACGAAGAAGGCACTTCAAAATGCAGATACTCGACAACTGATGATCATAGTTTTGCAGTACACGTGGATTTGTGTTGAGACTCATTCGTCAACTAATGCACCAAACGGACTCCTGTTAGAAAACTCTACTGTAAACATTCCGTGGCAACAAGGCACCGTTTCCAACCTTGAAGCCCCCTCTTATGAATAACAAAGCAAGGCATCCGGGCCAGATTCAAGTATGAATTCTTTTTTCACGCAAATGAGAGAATGTAGGTGACTAATACGCGAAGGAACCTATAAGGCTCTCAAACATTCGTTAATGATATCTGCCAACTTTGAATTATTTACATTGTGAACAGGTATTATACTTAATTTGAAAACTGTTTTTCTGAATGGCCCGATTGTTTTTAATTGTCAATCTCCTTAAATTTATTAATTTAAAAAACGTCCAAATGTTTGGTTCTTCTTGATATAAATAATTACCGATGAAGACGGTAAACGTCATAATGACCTATGAATTATAAATGAAATATTGACAAGACCGTCACTGAGCCAGCTACTGGCTACCCCAAAGATACAGAATTCTTTGGGCGATTCCAATGGTTCATTATCGAAGATAATAAACCAAAATACTAGTTCCAATTTTGGATTTCAGCAATGTGTAGAGGGAGGGTTGCCAGATTAAGAAAAAATAAAGTCCTTCCAAATCCTAAAACCGAGGGGTGGTGGGGGGAGTTTTAAAGGTCCCATTTTTCATTTATTTCGCTTACAACTCGAAAACGACGCCATGGAAACTGTTTTGTAGTACTAAATACAAGCTTATAAAATTTGCTACAAGTTTGGTTATATGCATTATCATGAAAAACTGGACCATTTTCGTACTACCGGCTCAGGAAAGGTGGTAATTAAAAAAAATTTTTACTCGTGTTTTTCGAATAGTTTTGTCATCCAGATCCATTTGAGGCGAAAATTGAGAATCAAGTTTGTACAGCATTAAATATTGTACGAGAATAGATATCACATGTTGAAGTATATTTAACACGTCGCAACTTTTGAGATTTTCTACATGGATCTTTCTCCGAGAATGTGTATTTTCTTGTCCAGTGTCAAAATCTCACTGTTGTTATGCAATTTTTAAACTTTTTCATTTTTTGCACAAGTTAGCAACTTGAACTACATAAGCAGTGCTTTTTTAAAAGATTTTAAATTGTCCATCAATGTTTAATATCATCCCAAAGTGCTATTTTTTCATTCATCTGGCTGTCCTATGCTGGTATTAGCAAAGTTCTCACACTCTGTAAAGCACTAAGACTGAAATGTTCATGGAAGACTGAAGTGTTTCCTAGAAAATTATGTTGGTTAACATCTCTAGTTTTAAGGGAAAGTCACATCAAATCGTTATTGTTGTCCTAAAAGCTTCTGCATCAAAAAATGGGTGTGTCCCATGGGTTCACCTTCATTCATCTTCACTGAACGAATGGCGTTGGGAACATTTTGTCACCATCTACTCTTTAATCGCATCATCAGTTGGCAATAAAGAGTCCATGGGTGAAGGTACATCTAAAATCTTGTGAGTATTTTTATTGTCTTTCATTCTTCTGGTCACTTCAATTGTTTGTTTTTTGTAGTTTTCAAACAAACCTCTAGTGTTTTTTGTATGCATCACAGAACTACTCTCCATTCAGTCGAAAATTCCTAATTATTGCATCTACCTTTGTCCTATATTTACGATTTGTTAAAAATTTTCATTCACCTGGCTGTAAGTGACTATTGAGAACCACAATGTTAGTTTATTATGTTGTTGAGTTGTCATTTATAGGTTAAACTTATTAATTTGTCTTGAATGTGGCTGTTATTTTGTAAATTGAAGCTCACCAACAACGTCCAAAAATTGATCCACGAAAACAAGACATGTCGAGAGCGGAGAAACTTCATGATTTATGGCATTTAAAAGTTTAAAAATGTTACGAAAGTGCTATAATAAAATGTTTCTTACATGTTTCGTTATTATACTATAAGTTCATCTGGCAGTCAAAATTTTCTGAAATAGATTATGGTGGTTGATCTGACTATCCTGTGCTGCTGCTAACAGTGTTAACTAAGGAACGAAAGTGCTATATTAAAATGTTTCTTACATGTTTGCGTTATTATACTATAAGTATCCCTCGCCAAAATCAAAGATTATTAACAATTATTCATTCATCTGGCAGTCAAAATTTTCTGAAATAGATTGTGGTAGTTGATCTTACTATCCTGTGAGAGCACAAATTTGAAACAAAAAGGTGAGTTTTGTCGTTTTAAATTCGGAAATTTGTTTCCTTGAAAAATACACATTTTCGGAGAAACACCCACATCATTGCAAGTGATTCTGTTCGTTGAATTGGAACCTTATTGGATTTAAAACATGAGAAGTGTTTAAGGAAATTGTCTGTTAAAAACTCTTTAGAATTGAGTTTTGGCTACTTGATGACGGTTAGCTGCACACGCGATGCAAACAGTTAGTTCTAAGTAATTCATGAAGTATTGATCGTTTGGGGACACAGAAAGCACGTACATTTCTCTTAAAAAAAAGCAATTTAATTTATTTTTTTTCGAGCTCAAATGCACGATACATTTTTGTAGATGTACCTGTGCACGAGACTGGATCTCCTTTCTTTCTGAGGACGATCGCTAAATTGTGAGCCAGAGCTGGACGGAGCGGCATAGCTGCATCGTCTTTCCCGCTGCTGTTGACCCCCAAGTTGGGGCGACCAGCTGCTGGATTTCCTTCGTTCCTTGAGGAGCTCCCACTCGTCAACGTGAGCGGCTTTGGAGACGCCGCTCCCTCGTCTCACCTTCCTGTCGCCCTCCAGAACGCTCCGGGGTACGGCGGCGGACTAAGCTTCCTCCTCACAGACTTTCCAACTACCCTTTCCCCGACTGTGAAGTGGGGGCGGAACAGCGCAGAACTCCCTTCTCCCCCGTTTCTGTACATCACCCGCTCGGCGGTACGTTTGCCGCCCCCGCCCGCCCCTCGACGTCCTGAACCAACACAGCTGGAACCCCCGGTAATTTGTCCTCCCCGGGATCATCGCCTAAAACCGCACGGACGTACAAAAGTAGACGCTGCAGGTTCTAAAATCCGTAGCAACGCTCGAAACAAAAGCCGCATTAAACAAGTTTCGCACCTGCCTTCCCGGATCACAAGTATACTTATTTTATTTATTTATTTCCTTCTTATACAATACTTACATAATACAATAACCAAAAGGTGGGTGTCACCCAGAAGCCAGACCATCGTAATACATAAATGGTAGGTACCTGATTTTACAGGGCAATGTAGGCATATAAGCGTAGCTTGTGATGGCCTACATGAGTCGATGTTCAGTCTAATTTACTTTTTGTACATAATTAAACCCTTCTATTACACACATTTTATTCATTACAAGTACTGGATACTTCATTATTTTATCTTTATACAATTTGATTTCATAAATTTTACAATTTTTATACATTTTTTACAATTTTTGTCTTTCTTCGTGACCTGCATTATATAATTCACTGTGTCTGGGGTGGATTAATTTAGTGCATACGTGGGATATTGTACCTTCTCGGATGTTGAAATCAGTTCGTCTAATGATATGTTTTTTCAGAATATTAATCCTACTTTGCGCATAGGGTATTGATAATGATTGGTGAATAGTGGATGGATAACTGTGAATAAATAGTTGAATACTACTACCGTTCTGTATTTCGGGCTACGTCCACAGAACATAATATATACTATATCGAGGGTCTCACGGCAACTTCGCACATCGTGATTTTGGCGACTTTTCAGCAGAGCCAAAAAACCATCTGCCAATGACTATGTTGACTGAGTAATTCAGTAAAATAAATCGTTTTAGTATATAAATAGATAAGTACCTATAGATTTATAAATAGATAAGTAGTTTTAATAAATAAATAGATTTAGTGTTACCTAACATAGGTACCCAACTTATACTTAGATCGATCCGCCGGGGGAAGACACTTCAAATGGTATGCATACCTAACTCATTTTGACCGAACGTGACGATGTGGGGTGTTGCCGTGAGACCCTCGATATATTCCTTATTTTGGGCAACTCCATTCTGTAGGTAAGGTTTCCCTCTCAGGTGACTGAAGTTATCTTTAAATTCATTTTTATTATTTACAATATATTTACACAAACTGAGGGCATAGGTGCCTATAGCTGCTGGATACTTAAAATGTGGAGTTCTTTGGTGAAGTCTAAAATCGCTCGACCGTGAAATTGCGCTAAAATCTGATTTTTGGGGAGCAGTGTGGCACGAAATTTCATCATTTTTCGACGCTGAATCACGTGGTGATAAGTTTTAGCATGGAACATGCTTTAGCCTTGGGCTAACTAGCCGAAAAATGTAACGCGGAAGTGTCACGAAATGTTAACGATGATTTTCACGTACAACCGAGTAGTTGCTAGGGAAATGAAACTTCTTTCATTTTCATCGGACAAAAATCGTTTTCCATTCGTTGGAAAGCTCTTGATTTATACTATAACTATATAAATTGATACTATCACTATATAATTGATTTATAACTATATAAATGAATGTTAATTTAACTTAATGTAACATAACATAGTAATTTAATTTAATTTATGTTATTAATAGGTGTAGTTAACAATGCCGCTTGTTTTACAATCACTTGGTTGTCGTGTTGGTTACAGTAGGCGCTATGAAACTGTTCAATAAGTTCTAAGGTGGTAGTCAATCATCATAAGCGCTGTAAAGTTCCGCGAGAATGTTGTGTCCTGGAACAGCAAACAGAATAACAAAGCGCGGCTAAAGCATGTTCCATGTTTCTTGAATTTTAGCCGTAGGCTCTAAGCGAAAAGCAACCGGGGGTCCAGGGGGCTTGCCCCCAGGCGAGGCGCGCAGCGTCGAATTTTCATTTGACTTATACTGGGCGAATGAGTGGGAAGTCATCCTCAAATTGAGCTTGAAGACGCGTCAAAATTTCAGAAGGTCGCACCCTTCAAAAAACAGAAATTTTATGGTTAGGCGTGGCGCAATAGAAGAAAGAAACTAACTGCTCACTCATCATTCAACAATCAACTAAATTTGAAAAAAAAAAAAAAAAATAGAGATTTGAGTTGGACATTAGAATAGTTCAATTTCTCGAAAAATTCGCTACACTGACAGCCAAGTAAATGGGCAGTATATTTTCCACACATCTTCTCAGGATTTATACAGGTAATAAACCAATCAATTTTGAAGGAGTTATGACCATTTGAAATTTTCAAAAAACACTATTTCCCCCCTAATTGGGGGGGAAATGGGGGGAGGGAGAAAAAATGGTCAAAAGGCACTCCCTTGGAGCATAACAAACGTGTGTGCAAAATTTCAGCTCGATCCGATTTGTCTGCTGGGCTATAGCCCCGTCAATGAACAACAACAACAACAACAAGAAGAAGAACACGAAAAACGTGAAAAATAGTGGTTTTAAAATTGTTATACCCCCGACACCTGATGTTCCCAAGAGCTGAAATTTGTTTTACGTCCTCACGTGCCCCTGGAGAGTTGGTGTACAAAAAATCAACTCTCGAGACGCTCAGGGGACCGAGCTATGGTAGGGTGAAAACCCCAACTTGTTCCGTCGCGTAATCAGTGTCTCAGTCGCTTCGGTTTTCAGGGCTTCGGTTTGCTTGGCGGGCGGGACGCTCCCGCGTCCCTAGATTGGTGCGATTGCCTAATGTTGGCAAGAATCAAACTACTAACTCATTTATAAATAAACCGCTCGAAATTGGGCGAAACGGAAGCCTCGAGAAATTGGCGTTTAAATGGGACACAAAAGCTTGGGCGTGCGCAGGCAGTAGCACTGCTCAAATCACAAAGGCATTTACTGGAGCCCATTCGAGAACCGGATTGTACGACACGAGGAAATGTCACTAAAAAAACGTCTGGGCGTTACAAGGGTTTCATGTTTGATAGAGAACGAATTGGTTACCACCACGAGAAAAATATCCGTTAAATCACCCAAAGGCCCCCTTGTGAAGTTGAGGTTCGTTTACGAGTTGAAAGAATAACACAGTGCCCTCCACAGGAGTCACATCCGAATCAATCAGGCACCTACTCATCATTCATGATGTACTCAGTAAACAAAAGGTCGTTCAATCAACCTGACTCGCCATCAACACCATCCATCTGCCATCACTACCTATTAAGATGATCGATTGTTACATTGGAAAGTGTATCGCTAAATGCGAATATCGGTGGTGTAGGTCAAGTTTGAAACACCAAACATTTCTCATAGACAGATCGTAATATGTTCAAATGTCACTCCAAATGCGACAATCTAATCAAAAACAGGAAATGAAAAATCTGATTGGCTGCTGAAAACAAACTTGCAAAATCCTTCTCACTGTAAGACCTGGGAGGAGGAGTCTGTAAGGATGTTTACAAGCTCGCATCTGGTCCAAAGCGACGAAATATCAACAAAAAGTCTGTTGATTCGAACGGAGTTTACCGAAGAAAGCGTAAAACAGCGAAAGAGTGAGTATCGATAAACAAGTCTGTTGCGATCGTTAAATCAACTATGGTTAAATTAGATAACTGAAAACCTTAGATATATTATTGGAAGGAAATTGAATGATTGGGTAATGTTTTCATAACTTGCTGAGTTACACATTTTCAATTAAACCATCAGTCAATACAGTGTTGCGCAATATCTACGTCAATGATTCCCGGTTACATACATTTCCTCAGGGTCCCATGAAACCAACATGAATAGGAGTGGAATTCGTTCAAGGCTTCGAGTGAAGGCTTGTGAATGCTGCCATAAGAGGTTTGAATATCTCATTACAAATATGCAATTGTGACTGGTTCCAGCTCAATCAACACAGCAATCTCAGAAGTGTATGATTGACGAATAAACTAATGTTCTGGCGACCACATATTCCAACTAAGACAGCGTAAAGGGATGAGATACCTGACTGCCGGAACACGAAAATATATGCATCACGAAGCCAAAATAAGGTTTGACCAGAGGGTTCCAGAAGGGTTTTCTTGGATGGTTGTTGGGACAATATTGATTGCCAAAGAGGGCAAAAACGCACACTAAAACTCATGATCATCATTAGGTACTCAATACCTGTTCTATGCAATGGAAAGTTGAGTTGCTAGGCCACTAACCATTTCATAACCAACCAACAGCAATCCCTATGAGAAGAGAACAACCGTTCTTCAGTATGGAAAGAAGAACTGGATTACATCATGTACCATCTCCCAAGGCAAAAAGTCACGAGATGAACTAAACTGAGTCACTCAGATTGGAGCTTCACACAAATCAGTGCTCTGAAATCGTCTGTGGTATAACTCTACAAGTTTTGGAAATTGGCACATGGGACCAAGTACCGTAGAACACGGAACCACTGAAGATGGGTTCACATGGTGAAGAAACCCTCGACAAAACTCGCTCATTAATGTTATTGGCCCATGAAATCCTGGCGACGCAAGATCTCCATATATTTGCCTCAAGCTACACATTGCCAGATCTGCGTAAATATTAAAAGTATTCACTAGTGGAGAGCAACGCCAGCAACTGCAGCGAGTGCTGCTCAATAAAATCATCAACAGCCTGATTCACTGTCCATCGTTACTCTCCAGGATTTACCTTTCCACTTCTCGTTCTTCATCCCGCTTCACCTCTTCAGCGTCCAGTTTTCCTCAACAAACTACGATCTTAATAGACCTCTCCGACGCCTTCCTCGCAGTGCAAACCTACTTTTATGTATGAACCCTCAATTCGATTTTTGCCTCCTCCCCTATCTCGTTTGGTTGAACCTCATTTGGCTTCCTCTGTTCGATTCCTTTAGAAGTTTTGCATTAGTTTTTTTTTTCAATTCATTTCATTTTTCTTTTAAGAATCTCGGATATGTACCACCATGTGTGATTCTAATTGGGCTTGCCCGTATAATAAATAAATAAATAAAGTGACAAGGGTAGGTTCCATTCCCAGAAACAGTATGGTGTCGGCCCCACCAGCCCCAATACTAAAACAGTATTAAACAGACTATAAAAGGGGTTTATGTCGAACTACCCCACTCGAGTCGGATGTGATCAGCTTCCTCTGATCATTTTGAAACAATCAGCGCCTTATCGCCTTTGGCTGGGAAGAGGTGGCCGAGAATCGAACCCCGATCCCGCAGGTGAGAAGTAAGTTCAGTACCGTCAGCGCGACGTGAAGTTGAAATTTAGCAGGGAAAAGGAAATTTTACTACCGCTTTAGGAATCTTCATCCAACCCATAAAAGCGACTTGATTCTTAAGATGGTCGCTTATATTGGTTTTTATAGTAACTGAAGGAGGAGAAGAAGCGGTTTCCTTTACTCCCCAGCCTAATACGTTCTTGGCTTTGATGTAGGGAAATTGGGTGCCTTAGAAATGGCAATCCCTCCTTTCATTTCACTCTAATCTCTCCTCCTTTTGATTGGGTTTATGTCCCCACAGCGTTCCTTTGTAGCTACTTCACACTCAACTCTTTCTACTCAGCACCAAAAAAGTATTTTTTTTTATTCACTTTTTAAATTGATACTACGCTTTCATAGCAAAGTTCAAAATATAATTTTCATTAAACGGTTTCATAATTCAACGGGTAATCATAATTATCACCTCTTCCTTGGGGGTGTTTGGTGCATAAAATCAATCACCTGCAATGATTATTACACGCACACATCGCAACAAAGTCGCAGCACATCACCCATAATTTAGTACATTATTGGGCATTTACGGTCTAATATCCAAGGCACTCAAACCTAACAATATTCATGCTTGTTGCATCGTATTTCGTTACAGTTTTCATAACATTCAGGAGTCACAACCGCTCAGTTTACAGACGATCAGGCGGTTCTGGTTTGTCACACGAGTGCAGAGTTAGCGCATACCAACCGCTTCTTTGAATGGAGCTCAAATTGGAAAATTACACTCAATCCTGGCAAAACGACCCTAGTCGGCTTCACCTCCACTAAACCTGCAGATCACCTATGAACCTGTGACAAAATGTGATTCTGTAAGATTGGATAGCAAACTACTCTGGAATGCACACATCTCATTTATCGTGGCCAGTATCCGACACCGCACCCACCAACTCTACTATCATCTCGTAAGCACCCACTTTTCCCTTCCTACAAACCCATCTGACAGAATATCAGTGCGATATGGGCCTCACAGCAAGTGCTCACAACTTAGACGTATCCACCACCCAATCCTGAGACCATCTCATCTCAGCCTCCTACAACAGCATCGCCCTCCAAGTGCTTCGCCACACCAACCCTATCGTTACAGCTATTCTCGATGAGCACCGCCTACCTCGACCACGAAGACGCCTCAGACGCAAATGACACTCAGATTTCCTGGTTTCTGCATCCTAACTGCTCCTTTGAATATGATGCAGACTCAATTCTATGGGACACAGCAACTATTGAATTTTGCTACTTATAAGTCGTTCGTTGCTCTATGTTGATTGTTGCTCCATTAGGCTTAATTTATGCTGTTCTTAACCATGTCCATCACTGCACATGGCTAACTTCTTTGTTTTCAATTCTACACTTAGTAAAAATATAACTACCTCTGGGTAGCAAATATACCACAACTGTCAAGTTATAAGAGTATAAACCTGAAATGACAAACTTGATAGTGTATTCCACAGTAAGGTAATATAAATTATAAAATAAAATAACATTCAGCTAAGATGAAGTATATCTCGCGGACGCAATAACAATAATTGTAAGAGGTGGATAATGGATTTGAACCTTGCACTTGGAACAGGAGTGTTTTAAACGTTGGCAAAGATCCTTAGGAACGAAAATTATAATAGAAAGTACGAAAAAGAAAAGCTCAGAGCCTTGAGGCGACCTCATTAAGAAAAAATACAAATAATCCGACTTACAAGAGCAGAGAAAGCGGACCCAGAAACTGAGGATTATATTAAAATAGGGGAAGAACATTTTCAAAGGATTAGCTTTAATAACTGAGCATCCAATGGCATTGAATTTGAAGTTAAAATAACTCTCAGCAAATTTTAACGTAGTTTCATTTAAAATGATGAAGTACAGGGTGAAGTACTCGGGGATCCTTCGCTAGAACTGCTTTTTTTCCGGCTGATAAAGCCTTGAAGCTTAGTGCCCGCATTGAACCTCATGACAGAAGGCTTCAAGGGATGCCAAGTTGTCATTCACCTGATACAATCGTAGAGTCCTCCAATTGTCAGCCCAGTAAATTCTAGCTGCAACCACACCTGCGCCACATAGCAGATTATAGCCCTATAGCGCCTTTACTTTCAGAGGAACTTCTGAGCTGGAAATCGCATTTCTGCTATTGTAATTCTTGGCCGCAGCTACTTTTCTTTTGAGGTGCTTTGCAAAGACTGGGAATGAGGACCATACCGAGGTAAGCGCTTTCGTTAACAATTTCCACCACCTCCCCTTGAAAAGTCCAACACATTCTAGCGCTCCGACATCCCCCATTCTGGAAGATCATCATCTTGGATTTGGACATATTCACAACCAAATCCCAGGTCCCCATCAACATTAGCCTGCATAAACATTAGCCTGCATCTCCTCCGGGCTCTGCGCAAGAATAACCAAATCGTCAGTCACCGACCCTGACAGTCAGCTACCATTATACAGCTCCGGTACAAGATCACTGGTGAAGATGGCAAAGAGAATGCAACTACCCACAGGAAACATCAAAAGAATCAACTCGTTTTGGTTCATATTTTAAAAAAATGAGTTCCAAAGCAAGCAACACGTCACGAGAATCTGATGTGAATCATACTCAAAGTTTGATGACATTCTGGAACATAATATGTTTGGCGGTTATATTATTGTATTTTTGACTTGGAAGTTGGAGATGGGGATCATTTATAGAGATGAAATTGAAGGCCTTAGATGGATATGCTATAACATAGACGCTCATTATACATATCTCTCCTCTAGAGATATGTATTGTCACTTCAACTATTGAACATGGGAAAGTGAAGGAGATGAAAATCCAGAAATTCAGAGGTTTACACAGGAGGTTCAGAACACAGTTGGTTATGTGAAAGGGCATACCGCATACTTTGCAGGTTATACTCGACTGGCAGTAGAGAGTTCCTAGGAGGAGAGAGCCGTCAACGTGTTGTACTGATAAGTCCGCTTCGAGGACCACCTTAACTTTCGATAAGACCGTCTTATCTACCTCTCCCGGACTGATCAGTCTTAAACATAGGGCGTCCTTATCGTGAGGATCTGTTTGGTAACCTTACATGTGGATAACAGTTATTATTGGTTCTCCCGCCCGTGTCAGTGTTTGTTTGTCAGTTTTTGACTTTACTGAGAACTGCGTTGACTGAGTTGTCAAGTATAAAATCTAAGTCCAAGCGTTTGTTAAGGTTGAAAGTGTAAAAAACGGGAAAACGGAAAATACGGCGTTGCTTATCGTCACTCTTAGACACATAACGCTATTAACGTCACTCTAGAACTGAGCATGTTTGGGCTAATTGGGTTAACGTTCGGTCTTGCTCGCTCTAGGATAAGCCCTCAACAGCTGGTTCTATCAAAGCGGATTTATCTCCTGGAACTCCCTAGTTCCTCACGTTGACGGCTTATTCCAACACGTTTACAAGGCAATGGCACGGTTCGTACAAAGATCTTAAGGGGTTCACATAAGGCGGAAAGTCCGGATTGCGGATTGGATATCGCTGTGATTGGCCAGCGTCGAAGGTTGGGAGTGTATTTCCATGGCCTTGACCAATCACGGAGCAATACGCAATCCGGACGTTCCGCTCCAATGTTAACCCGCCTTTAACTCGTTGACGTACCAACTGCCAAACGTTGGCGAAAACTCACAATTAACTGTCTACTCACACAAACAAATTTAGGTTTTCCTCGCACTTTGGCCAACATAAATATCACGACACGAATAGGATACTGGATTCAATCTATTTCCCCGAGCTCACTACGTGCAGAGTAGGAAAATCCGCGTGGACATTCAACTCAGAAACTAGTGTTGTGGCTTCATATGAGCGGGATTTTATTTGAAATAAGTATTGATACAGAAGATACAGCAGATGGATGCGAATAATTGGATGGTTAGGTAAATAACGGTTATTTGATGTCAAACCGGAATATGTAGGTATTGATCGGGCGAGGGAATCACGTTTTCATGTCAGGGAAGTTAATTATATAATCTAAGGGACGGCTTCGTGACCTAATTTCAAATCCCACGAGTTCAGTAGAGGAGTAATGATGACGATGAGGTGGTTTTCGCCTCACTAACGCCGTTTGGCTATCGCCCTCCACGACAAACAGGGATTGCGTTATTGACGGTGGTAGATGGTCGAGGGTCACTCCTGGGTTGGAGAGGAGAGAGGGTTCCTTATTGGAATCATTACGTTAATTAAACCCTGATGGAACCAAAAATACCCATCCTAATTATTGTGAACGGTAGCTGCTCTCCAATCAGTTGATTGAAAACACTTTTTCACGCCGCTCGGTCTGAAAAAGACAAGAGGCACTCAAGTGAAGGGCCTCCCAGTGGGAGCTAAACGAGTGAAAAACCAGATGTTCGAGATAATTGGGACTCGTAGAATACTTGAAAAACTCAATGTAAGAGCTTAACCAAAAAATATTCGTTCAACTGACGAACTCACTCAGATCAAAACGTCTGACATCACGAGCTTTAATTCCTCCATTTCCATATTCAACCTACACAAATTCCAAGGTAAAAAAATACAATTTGCCTGGGAGCACGAAATAGTACCTACTAGAACCTGGCCCCTATAATTTCTCACAGTAAAATGTTTTCGGTAAAGAGAGTTGTTCTTATCTTAGTGCTCGTATCACTGTGCACTCCAGTACATTCTGCCAGGAGCTTTCAGCATTTTTCAAGTTGTTCTAATGTTTGAATTTGTCAGAAAAAGTTAATTTTTTCTATTGCATGTAGGGCGTTTGGGGAATCATTGACCATAACTGAATTTGTAAATTGCCAAATTAATGTTTTTAGCGATTTTGCTTGTTTCATTTTTTTCTTTTTAACGAAACACTTTTTGCACGCCAAGGATGTGTCTTGGTACGAACGTATTGAGTAACCCCTCGAAATTGGAGAGAGGTCACTAACTTGAAAATCGACATATCTTGCTGAGAAGTTTGTGGCTTTGATACCACCTGCATCCGCTTCTGTATCTCGTTGTCTGCAAACTGTAGGGCGTTGGGTGAATATGTCGGACATCCTACCGATAACATGAAAGTTGTTGAAATTACAACAATAACAAAAAACATGTAATCACCGAGGAATAATACAAATTTCCTCCAACACACAGTCTCCACTCAGCTCAAACGCCACTGGTAAGATCAGGAAGATGGTTGGTGAGATGAATGTTGCCCGACGAGTCACTTGGCAATTCGCATCCAAAAGGAGGTAAAACGTAACGTAACTCCACTTATAGACCCTAAATTCTTAGTTAGAGAAGACGTCCAGATTAAAAGATGTGAAGGGTGATTTGTGATGGCGCTGGCTGGAGCTCCCGAACCAGGATTCATCAGTCAATCTGTTGCTTCAGCCAAATATTGTACTTGAGCATCAGTTTTGAGGATAGTTTGCCAACAGGTTGATAGTATTCGAGATATAAGAGAAAACTTCGGAAACTTAAAAAAAATAGGAATCTTAGCCCCTCTTGTATGAAAATAATTTGTAAATCCAGAAATATGGTGTAATAGTAATATTACATTGATATGAAGATAATCTTGTTTGGACAGTTATACGACACAGTTCTACTCAAGAGTTCCAAGTGGATTCGTTAACACCTCCATCTACTCATTAACCTTCCCGAGTAGTTTCTTGTGTAGAACTTTGAGGAGGCAAGTTGAGCTCCTTTACGAAGACTGAAGGCAGTCTCTGCCACGCCACCCACAACAGCGCTCACGGTGGTCGTTTTGCCTCTAATTTCGTTCCGTGGGCTCGGAGTGCTTCTACTCCGCGTCTACTTCAACATTCAACTCCGCTTTAATCCCGCACGCGACTTTGATCAACTCGGATTCGCCATCCCGTTCAAGTGAAGTGTGGGGCTCCTGAGGGGAGAGACCGGACACGCTCTGTTGTGGCTTTTTGAAAATATATGGTGAAAGTGAAAATATACGGTGAAGGAGTACAAGACTCCAGAACAACAACGTTCAGAAGGATTGAAGTTGAAATTTTTCAAAGAGGAGCCACAATACTGTATAAGCTACTGCATAAGCTATCGAAATACTGGTTTTCTCAAAAACTCGAACAGTGCGCAGAACTACCCTTCGGTCTGTCCATCCAATGAAAACCAATCCAATGGGTCTCGATGGATGCCAAAGACAAACACTTTATTGTCGTTTGGTAGGGAGGACCTTTCCCTTGCGCCTTGACATCCCCTTTTACACCTGACTAAACCTACAAACGCCTATATTTCAACTTCTTGTGTGCAAATAATTCGAATCCCCAATGTAATTTAACAATCTACCTATATGGTCTATAATATATATATTGTGAATAGGTATATAGACACTATATGGTCATATAATATACAATAATTGTATATTTGACGTGTGGTAACAATAGAATACCTACACTTCAATTCACAGATTTCCTTCCTATTTCATCCCCACATTCCTATCTTCAAGACCATCGAGCATTATCATCATCATCATCAACCTAGGAGCCACTGATAGATAAATCGATTGTAGCACTCAGGGTCAGTGTAGGACTCATGGATGGGACCGATCTCCATTCACCGCACGTGGGCTTATTGTGCGGATCGTTGCCCTGTGTATAGGCTCTGGGTCCAGTCCACTTCCTCCGCCAGACTGACGATTGTTACCAAGTTGTTAACCGACAAGATCTCTGACACTAAGGACCTATAGATTCGGTAAAGTCGAGCTGCAAATGCTAGACACTCATAGAGGACATGAAGCCCCGTTTCGTCCTCCTTCCACGAAGTCAACCCATCAGGAGTCTCATTTTCCTCCTTGACAGCTCCAGTGCTTCTGAGCTCCTCCTTCTACAATCTCCATTTTCAACTTCCGAACTTTTGTGCCAGGACGTCTCCCCAATGCCTCCTATGCCTCCTAGGCAGGCAGTGTACTTCGCCAAGGTATATCCTCCTTTGAATTGAACCAATTATTTCTTTCAACCTTGCCAATCCTTCCCACATCAATTCCTGATAATAATAATTTCCTATTAATTAACTAATAATCGTCTTAAATCAATCCTATTAATTTATAATTTCCGAATTCTTAATAATAATAATTCTCTACTAGTTTCCCAATGAAAATTACGGACCCGAGCGAAAGTTCCAAACTTCAGGACGAAATAAACAAACAATATCCAAGTTGATGCATCCTGTCTAGCAGGAACTTTATATAAACCTCCCCATGAATTATCGATCAACATTCTAGTTTGAAAGAAAAGAAAAAACCAAGTTTTAAATAACATCAGTTAGAAATCTGAATAGGAGAGAGAAACCTCGGGACGGATTGGTTTGTGACCTGGAAAAAACCCGAATTGGTTAAACGACAAGTAAAAGAGATCGGTCAAGTGAATAGTAACTCGTTCACGCATTTTTCGACTAAAATATTTCTCAGACCCCTTCAGAGTCACAAAAAAACCACCATTCAACTGTAATTTTCTTCAAAGTTTGTTTATAATCAAAGTTATAACCAAATATTTGGTGATATACGTTAGGAACAGATTGTTCAACAAATAGTAAAAGTACAACTTTGATGCGGTTTAAACGTGGAATTTGCACCGCTGTTTAAAATAACACTAGTAAATCGTTTAGTGCATTTAATTCGGGTTGATAAATAAACAAATAAAAATAGGTATAAAATAAATAGTGGTAATTAATTGAAAGGGCAGAAGTGGTATTTCCAGGTCCTATGATTAAGGGATGTATAATGAAGTGGCGTGTTTCAGTCTGAATAGTTACTAATAACGGTGGAGTTTCTGCATACTGAGATAGGCCTTTGTCATTCAAGGGAAAATGTGACTAAGTTACGTCCTAGTAGTGGGGCATCCATCTAATGGCAACCCGTTATCAGCCGCATCCGTAACCCCGTCATATTTTTTCTGGCATGACTAGGGCCTATTTCAGTAGGAAGAAACGGCGCCATGAATAAACATTAGTCAGAGTATAACACTGGTGCATCATCATTCATATCTCGAATCAACGAAGACTTCTTCAGAAGAATTGACCCATCAGGACCCCAGGAAAATACCTTAAATCAGTTTTTTTTTAACCACTATTGGAATCAGTCGTGGATTTATTCGTTGTTCAAAGTGGTGTAAATTAAAAACGTTAGAAGAACCTTGAGAAACCCCTACAGCTACAGCAGAAGTTCAAATATTTTCAAAACAGATTTGTGTGATCGCAAAACAAAATTCTGTCAATCACACAGATTCTCATGATTAAACGAGGTTAATCCGAACCACATGATTTATATTTGAACCAAATTCCTAACTTCCCCAAGGCCAGTCCACACCCCAAGGGGGGGGGGGGGATGTGTTAGGTACCCAATATTGATAAATGTTCTCATATTTTTCTTTAATATTGAAAGTTGAAGTTTTATGGAAAAATAGATATCAGATTTCAAAGACCAGGAAATTGGAAAAAAGTACATAAGATTTTTTAGAACCGTTTATTTTGCAATTATGTGAGCATATTTCTATTTCTTTTCTTTTAATAAACTTTTTTCTTCTTCTTCTTTCTTCTTCATAACATTTTTTATTTCGTACACCCCTCCCCTATCAATCCTCCTCCTCCTCATCAATCACACTGGCTACGAGAATCCTCAGAATAAACCTCCTGAAGAGAAAATCCCTTGAAAATTGGGGGGAAATACCTCTACCGGTGTATAATGCACATACATAGCCATCATCATATCTTACTGTTCTCGCAACTACATCGACCAGCAGGCTTACGTTTACTTTCTTTCCTTTTCCCGATCGTTTGTTTCGCATAGCAGCCCATCGCTTCAGTAACAATGATTCCCTTCTCACGAGCAAACGAAGCCGACGATGCTGTATCCGCCATCTCGCTTCATCCCAAACTGCATTATAAAGTATTTTAGAGGGTATTGGAAGTCCTTAATCCTGGCTTTCATGTACATCCATTCCCAGGCTGATTGTCCAAATCATTCACAGCTCTTGAGGAAACCGGCATCCCGAGCCCCTCCAGAAAGAATTTAACATTCAAGTGCTGACTACCTGTCTCATCCTCCTTGATCACCAGTTTCGCCAAAACCTTCAGCCTATGCAGGTCCATATGCCTGGCGATGTGGATCCTTCCAGACTAGGTCGGCGAGAGACCGCGATCATCAATCAGCTCGAATCCCTCCTTTTAGTACGAATATCGGGCAAGGACTCAATTCCCCAACCGAAAGACATTAATTTATTTTCAATTATCTGTACCCTGCATTTTATTTTCCAATTTTTATCATCAGGAGGATTTTAATCATTAAATGATTAAAATCCTCCTGATGATAAAAATTGGAAAATAAAATGCAGGGTACAGATAATTGAAAATAAATTAATGTCTTTCGGTTGGGGAATTGAGTCCTTGCCCGATATTCGTACTAAAAGGAGGGATTCGAGCTGATTGATGATCGCGGTCTCTCGCCGACCTAGTCTGGAAGGATCCACATCGCCAGGCATATGGACCTGCATAGGCTGAAGGTTTTGGCGAAACTGGTGATCAAGGAGGATGAGACAGGTAGTCAGCACTTGAATGTTAAATTCTTTCTGGAGGGGCTCGGGATGCCGGTTTCCTCAAGAACACCTACTACTTGGTAGTGTCACTCTGCAATCATGTACCTGCACAGATCTTCTCATTGTGGCATGAGAGCGAACTATTCCACTTTGATATAAAAGACAACATTCTGGCGTTGTTCTACTTTCCACGACTAACTATGATAGGAATTGATTCTAAAACGGGAGCTTGAGATTTGAGCTCAGAATATTTTTACGTTACAACAAAGTTGTCGTGTACACAAAATGAGTTCCTGTACACGAATCCCCATTGATCATCCACTAATTTGGATCAACTTAGGAATATACAGAGAGATTGACGATATTACTTACTTTCTTTTCTCCGAAATCGAATTTGCGACTAGATCATAAATTTGGGCTCCATTGTGGGACGTGTTGACCAGGAAGAGAGCTTTCTTGTCTGAAAATTGAAAAGAAAAAGGCTTCAACAAATTCAATTAAAGAACTCACATCGAATTTGATCTGGTATTTACAAAATGTTTTCGACATTCAAAGACTTTGACTACCAAGGCATCACTTAAGATTTTTATTAAGATTTTTAGCAGTTCATATGAATCCATATTAACGTTGCATAAAAAATTTTCAATCAATCTAATGGTAGAGTTGTCTCTCTCAATAGTGATTAAAAATCATTTCAAAAATACAAAAGATAAGTATAATAATATGTGTATTCTCAATGTAAGAATGAAAGAACGTATGAAAAAATGTAAGTGGGTCTAATCAAGTTCAATCTACCTCAGTGAGCATATAGAGCCCACACGATTCAGTTTCTCCAGTCACATCCCTCCACTAAACCAAGGCATATTGTGAGGGGATTATCTTACAATATCAATAAAATGAGCAGTTTTTTGCATTGTAGGTACCTACATTAAAAAATAAATAAATGAATAAAATAAAAAAGAAGCTAAATTTTTAACAGTTTGAGACAGTACAGGCATTCGACATTCAATAATAAGTATCCAGCAGATATTAATAGATCTTCATCAAACCATCATCAATTTTGTCGTATTATTTTCAATGGTGAATAATTGTAGACGACCAACAGAGAAACTAATTGTTTTTAAGCAATACCTGAAACATATACATGACACACAGGTGAAGTTGATGCAGCAGTCGTTAATAAGATAATATTTATATAAATATAGGAAATTATTCTTTAGTAAACATTATTCAGCACAAAGTTGTTTGCATTAATAGCTAAATGTGAACAAATTAATCAAAACAATCGAGGGCACAATGTTATGACTTAGGCCACCAACTTGGAGGTACCTGTAGCAGTCATTACTTTCTTCCCAGTCGCATTCTACGAGCAATTTTGTGTAGAGCGGGTCGTGGGAAATATATAAAAATTTATAAAAAAAGCGAACTTCAACGAAATTCATGGTATTTTCTATGCAACAGATTACCAGTGGAGGTGGAGGTGTAAACTGGGGCCCCAAGTTAAAAAGTATCGAGACCACCTGCGGTCGGTGCAGAGGAGAGCCTTGCGAATAGCATGTGCTTATCGTGGGGTCTCCTTCCCTGTTGTAGGGATCATTGCTGCCACAATCCCGATCGACCTCCTTGCAATGGAGAGGAGCGGATCTACCTAGGAAGTGGATCTACCTAGGAAGTGGATCTACCTAGGAGCGGATCTACCTAGGAAGCGGTTCTACCTAGGAAGTGGATCTACCTAGGAAGTGGATCTACCTAGGAAGCGATCCTCAGGGGGGGGTCACAATCACATATTATGAAAGAGGAGAGACAGGCAACGCTACAGCATTGGCAGAATGAGCAAGAATCTGATTTCACGGGCTTAACCAATAGGTGCGCTTGTGGCTCGACAGGAGGCACGGGGAAATGGACTTCTACACTACAATGTTCCTGTCAGGCTATGGATACTTCCGGTCATACCTACATTGAAGAACTCTAACAGACACCGTGAAGTGCTGGTATTACAAACAATGACGATGAGCTCAAGTTTTTCCACTGCACCAGATTGACAAGAGAAAGAGAAATCCTGGAAGGAGAGGAGGGCGAAATCTCACCTGCTAACGTGATCAGGAAGATGATCTCCAATCAGCGAACATAGGAGAGGATTGTGGCCTACAAAGTACGAATCCTATAGACAAAAAAGCTGGACGACCCGTTCCTCAGGTGAAAACAAACTGGAGACCGCGAGAAGACACCAGAAGGGTGCGTGACATCGCCTATTAATCGAGCCCACTCCGATTAGCGTTAATATGAAGTAACTTCAGACCTTGAGACAACCCTGAAAGAATAAGGACGAAAGTAGCAGTTACAGCTTTACAACCACCTTTTCCATATTACAGGTATGATAGCTGTACAGCGTAGGGAAGCACTGCGGATCGCATGCGCTTATAGGATAGTATCAGAACCAGCAATACTCGTCCTAGCTAGTGTGATACCCATACATCTGCTGGCTGCAGAAAGGAAGCGGGTGTACGAGCGGAAAGAAGAAGGACAGAGGCCCTGCGTCTCCAGGGAGGAAAGAGAACGCACAATGACATAATGGTAGGAAATGTGGACGGGTGAGTTGAGAGGGAGATGGATTGCCCGGTAGGTTACTGATATCCAGGTGTGGATGCAAAGGGGACATGGAGAAGTGAACTATTTCCTGACAGTTCTTCTCAGGACATGGACTTATCTACGCCTACTTGTACAGAATTGGAAAGGTGGATAACCCATCGTGCCACAGCTGCCAGGATGTGGAGGATGATGCGCTTCACACGTTCTTTGGATGCGCGAAATGGGCAGAGGGAAGGAGCTCGCTAAAAGAAGCACTGGGCATACGTCTCCCAATATGTCACCAGAACTATTAGTTGCCAAGATGTTGCAGAGTGAGCAGCATTAGACCCTCACATCAGAATATGTGGAGAAGGTGCTGAGGGCAAAGATGCTCCTTCGAATGGGAGCGGCAACGAACGGAAAGCGCGAGGATCCCCAACACGGAAAAGGTAGGTGAGGTTTTAGTCCCGCATAACCTGGAGGTGCGGTCCTCTCCAGGTATCTTACGAGATCCAAATGCCATCTATGGATCTTAGAAATTTCCTCACCAGCCTACGAGAAAAAAAAAAAAAAACAACAAAAAAAACACCTTTTCCAGGACTGTCAGGTGAGAACCTCAGAGGACTTAATTTCCAGTTAGCCCTGGACCCTCACTGAGAACCAACCCACTGAAGAATTTGGGACTTGTGGGCACCCCAATATCCAGGATCTAACACAATCAAAAACACCCATAACCACTCTTCATCCTGGTCAAGGGTCGTATTACACGGACATGTCCAGTAAACAGTGATACCAATATAAAACTTACCGACTGCGTTATGCCGGACAAGAACTGTTGACACTTTGATGATAGGACTCAGTGCTAGACTGTTGAACTTCAGTAGGAACTTTTCATCCTGTTTCTGGAGAAGGATGATGGCATCGTCTAAGAGCAGTACGTGAAGCTCTGTAGTTTTCTGCCTATTCGTCATCCTCCAACACAGAGACCCTTCGTGAATGAGTTTGTGTTTCGTCAGATCCAGGTTCTGAAAAATGTGGATTATAATCAATATTTTTACATTTTGGTGTTAAAACCACCTTCATGTGCAACCATAAAGAAAAAACTCTGCAAATTCTTGACACAACGGTTTATTATCTTCCTTGTGCAGATCACCCTTCTGTCTATACCAGACTTTATTGCAAATCGGCACCATACCATATTCTCACCGTACTCATACCATTACATACGAATTTCTTTCCTATCATACCATACTGTATTATACCAAATCATACATACAATAATATACCATACCATACTCATACCATGTCATACAAACCGAGGGAATATTGAAATATCATCCATTTCTGACCTATATTTAAAATTTCAAGTATCTAGCTCATCATCAAAATTTAATTTGTTTAAACAAATAGGTATTATTTAAACAATTTTACAGACAAGAAACCGAGTGAATCCAGTTCTGTGATCCAGTTCTGACCTATTTTTAAAATTTCAAGTCAATAGCTCATCATCAAAATTTAATTTGTATTATTACAGAAAGGTATTATTTAAACAATTTTACAGATGAGAAACCGAGTAAATATTGCAATGTGGTCTATCCCCGACTCACGGTTAAAATTTCTAGACTGTAGTTTACCGGGAAGATGACAAAAGGTAGTTTTATTCTGGGCGTCTGAGGGTTGGGTCACATAACGGCCGTTTTCGACGCGAAAGTTTAGTGTTTTTCCTAAACCTTTGCGCGCTCACTGTGAACGAACGGCTGGTCGCACAAAAATCCAATTGGTCTTAAAAGATTCGTAATTTTTCATGTCATTCAAAGGTGAACTGAAAATTACACGTTTCAGTTAAATATTATGAGATATGACATTGTCGAAATTTTAAATTTCGTTTTGAACCCCTTCCCCTTGACCTAGGGTTATGAAAAGTTTCGAGGACCATTGTGGGGCTGGTCCAAACCCAGAAACCGAATTTCGTAATTTTAACTCAACGCTAACTGGGCAAAGTGGCGCGGACGGCGTACGGCGGACGGACGGATTTTTTTTTATTCGATTTTCTGAATCTACGTGTCTTGAAACGTAAACCAACAAATTTTGAGGGGGGGTTAAAATTTTTTTTTCTTTGGGCGATTCCAATGGTTCATTATCGAAGATAATAAACCAAAATTAAAACAAAAATAAGCAACCATAAATCAACAAGTGTGATGTGTAAATTGGATTGTAAATATGCCAACAAACGCCTTCATTAACACACTTTAGGGATAAGTAATCAATCAAAGAAAATAGGATTTTTCCATGAACAGTTTTACATGAAGCCACAGCTAGGTCTAACAAAGGAGCCCTAGTACTCTATAAGGCCCTAGTGCCTACTTCCGAAGTTGGAAGGGTCCAGAGAAGATTTCTGCGTTATGTGGCCTTTAAGCTCGGGATACCCTCATCCTACGAACTTTTGCAAGACATATGTCACCCTCAAAATCTTGAAAAGCGCCGTATGATAGCTGACATGTATTTCCTGTACAAGCTGCTGAATAACAGTATATACTCGCCAAGCCTGCTTAGCAAGATTAACTTCAGGGTTCCTCAAGCTTCGACCCATCTATCTCACCCACTCGTCGTCCCTTTTTCCCCAACTAACTATTTTTCAAATCGCCCCATGTGACAGATCCCCCGTTCTGTGAACCTTCTGATTAGCACCTTTCAGGATCTGGATTTGTTCTCCACTCCTTTCAGTAAATTTAAAGCCTGTATCCTTACTTCTTCACTAACTCAAGTTTCTTTTTTCTTTTCGTACGCTCTTCTGCCACACTCCGTTATTCACCAACTACGAGGGACGTCCGGAAAAAAAGGGGACAAATGCTGTCAAAAATAGAAAAATGCATATATTTTAATGAAATTTTCAGGATATGTTCAAAATTTAGTCCTTTATTTTTCAACATAGTCCCCAGCAAGTTCCACGCACTTCTGCATCCTAGGCACGAGCTTTTCTATGCCTTCGTCATAGACGCTCCGCTCCACCTCGAACAGCCACTTCTCCACAGACTCCTTCGCATCGGAGGGAGAAGCGTTCCTGGACTCAATAGTGACTGGGGACGAGACTTGGGTATGCCACTATACCCCTGAGTCCAAACGACAGTCCCTACAGTGGCGCCATACCCACTCCCCCACTGCCAAAAAATTCAAGGTGCAATTTTCAGAACGCAAAATCATGGCATCTGTGTTCTGGGACAGGAAGGGAGTGTTATTGGTTGATTTCATGGTCAGAGGGACCACCATCAACGCCGATGCCTATTGTGAAACCTTGAAAAAATTGAAGAAAAAAATTAAGGACAAAAGGAGGGGAATGCTGACTCGAGGCGTGACTCTCCTCCACGACAACGCCAGGCCCCACACCGCACGTGTGACCCAGGACCTCCTTGTGAGATTTGGATGGGATATCATTAACCACCCACCATATTCCCCTGACCTGGCGCCCTCGGATTTTCATCTCTTCACAAAACTGAAGGAGTTCCTGGGTGGAAAACGGTTTTCCAGCGACGAGGAGGTCAAGGAGTCTGTGGAGAAGTGGCTGTTCGAGGTGGAGCGGAGCGTCTATGACGAAGGCATAAAAAAGCTCGTGCCTAGGATGCAGAAGTGCGTGGAACTTGCTGGGGACTATGTTGAAAAATAAAGGACTAAATTTTGAACATATCCTGAAAATTTCATTAAAATATATGCATTTTTCTATTTTTAACAGCATTTGTCCCCTTTTTTTCCGGACGTCCCTCGTACTTAAATTCTCCTTTACTTCAATTTTTTAACACCGTATCTTGGAATCGTCGATCCGACATGTATCCTTCGTCAAAGGAGTACTCATGGAATACTTGGCATGGCCCAGAAATGCCAGTATCATAACACCACACTCAACACACTTTCCAACTACACCCTACATATTTTCTATATCAGGAGAAAAATGAGTTCACCAACTACTTAAATTCTATTATTTTAAATTATTAAATTATTAATTTCTTAATTATTATTAAATTATTAAATTCTCTTAAAACTACTATTCACCAACTACTTAAATTCTCCTTTACTTCAATTTTTTAACACCGTATCTTGGAATCGTATATCCGACACGAATCCTTCGTCAAAGGAGTACTCATGGAATACTTGGCATGGCCCAGAAATGCCAGTATCATAACACCACACTCAACACACTTTCCAACTACACCCTACATAACAAAGCTATAAATGATCGTGAATGAGTGTGTTCCGCCACTGAAATCTGCATGTTGGATTTTAACGTAGACGACCTTATCATTTTGACGACTCATTTTTCTCCTGATATTATTTTCTATATCAGGAGAAAAATGAGTCGTCAAAATGATAAGGTCGTCTACGTTAAAATCCAACATGCAGATTTCAGTGGCGGAACACACTCATTCACGATCATTTATAGCTTTGTTATGAGAGTTTCATAATTAGTACGTTATGTGTGCAGCCAGATTTTGAAGTGACTGCGGGGCCATTAAATGTCAAAATTTAATTTAATTTATCAGACGCCATCAAGGCCCAAACCCTCGAACCGTTAGCTTATTTTTACGAGTCGTTGGCAAAATGTATGATATGAGCGTTTCAAAGGTTTTGTACACACCTAGTGAACTTAATTCGTATTTTTACAGTCGGATTCGTGTTTAGGATAGCCGAAAATTCGTGGCTCAACTATGGGGTGCGTCCGACTACATGAAAACAACTTTGAGAAGTTCCAGAATGCGGTATCTGACTTATACTGTTTCCTATGAATTCAGCGTTGATCAGCAGAAATACAAATTGTATTCAACTTGGGGCAACCCCCACTTTCTCCTACATGGAAGTAAACTCTATTTGACAGAATCAAATGTGAGCCTGGTGGGGATTGTCGCTACATCAACTGTTCAATCCCGATCCTTACAAATGAGTCTGGAGCGCTCCACTAATAGATCAGGTGTTTCAGATTTGAGAGACTTCCATGCCAGACTTAACTCTACCACCTACACTTAAGGGAAAGGGAGACACTGGAGTCCAACCAGGCTCAACTTGATTGATAATACAAAAAGTGACATGATGGCATGACCAGGTCCACCAGGGACTACAATATTGTGACTGAATGAATGGGCAGGCTGTACTGGCCTTCCAATCACAACAATATGGATTCTAGACACCGCTTCGTTTCCTTAGGAGCCCCAGGTTTACCCCGAGCAGGGGCAGGTTTCCAAAAGGTTCATTGTTTGTGCTCCTTCAAATACAATTAAATCTACCACCAGTTAGCGCATACCGAATCCAACCCCTACCTTGAACTCTTGAGCGATGTGGTGTTCGGTTTTGTCAAATTGACTCTTATCCAACTTTCGCTGAATTTCGGCTAAACGATGCTCGTCTTCAGCTTCTTTCACAGCCATATCCACGTAGTTGAGAAGTTCCTTGCTCTTTTCAATGGCGATTTTCAGCCTCGACAGCTCCTCCTCCTCTTCTTTAAGAGTGTACTTGGCAAGGTTTTCAAATAACAAGGGGTATTTCGTCAGCCTGAAAACACCACAAATTTCCGAGTTAAACAGAGGAGATAAATACAAGTTATAGCAGCATAATTGGCGATGTACGACGACGTTTCTGTTGATAAGTAGACCAAACAGAACGTGGAGCTTCAGCTCCTACGACCAGTCAACTTTTCTCGTTGATTGGAATGAAACTGACATGATTGTTAACTATAATATAGTATATTATAATATAGTATATATTATCTTTATATTATAAAGACTGAAGCACAAAAATGTTGCTGAAGATGAGATAATGAATCCCTCAAAACACAGACTTCAATGCATGTATTTCGATGAGCTACCAATAAATTACTGGACTCTAGCAGATCTTATTGTAAGACCACCATTCCATCTTGTCCAACAAATACGATTGTAATCGTACGCTTAACATTTCTCGGTTTTGTCAAAGATCTTTGCTGATTTGTAGGAAGAGCTTGTTTGTGTTTAACAAGGTAAACTCAATCAATGGTTGATATTTGATTATTGATATGAGATTCGCCAAGATAAAGAGATTATAGTCGATTGCGAAAGGAAACAGTCACTTTTGTAAATAAGCCTCCAGTATTGAAGGGGCTCGATAAGATGAAATGAATCTCACAAAAACCGCTCTAACCTCTGCCATCCTGTAGGTATGATGTCTTTCAGTTGTCTTCTTCTGCAATAAGAGTTCGATTCTGCTTCGCAAAGGAAACTGTTCAGCTTCGGGTCCTTCCGTCGACGCTCTTTCAGAGTCTCCAGCGCGATCTGTTGCTTGGCACAGAACGTCGCAGCCGCTTTTTTGAACGCTTCACCATTGCTACCGTCAAACTGCAAAAGAGCAAGAGAGCGAATTAAAAATTCGTCTGACTGCTTTGTAATGAAAATTGGATTGACTGAAATAATATTTCTAGTTGCCATGTCAAGAAACATCCATGTTTTCAGCTAATCCAGGATTAGGCCTTCAGGGGCAGGCAGAAGACATTTTTCGAACAAATCAGATTCTAGTTGCCACCTCACGAAACCTAGTGTAAGGGTTTGAGGCCTTTTCTCTCCCGCAGCACTCAGAGTAATCAACCTTCCTACTTCGCAAGAGCAGTTAATTTTGGAGTGACTCAAGGCAAACATCTGAGCTAGTCCACTGTTAGGGACAGACATGACAACGAAGTCCCAAAATCACCATGCACTTGTATTTCTTACTATACTGTATCTGTATTGTCTGGTAGGTACATTGTAAAAATTCATTATTTGATAGACAATTCACAGATACTTCAACTGCAATTGTCTGTGTTGTATTGCACCGAGAGGAAGACCTGTTTGGAAAAGGGTACAAAGTGTTAAAAAAGTGAGTTTTTTTTTCTGTATAGATCTCCCCCAGTAAGTTAGTCAGTCACCCGCCTACGTAGGCAGTTGGCATCAAGCTGTCTCGTCATTTTAGCGAATTCTCGAAGAAAAGGAAGCTATTGTCCAAAAAATTTAAAATTCGAATTTCCGAGAAGATTGTAAACCAAAATCTGTTTCATACATCCTGAATTCACTGAATTCACAAAATTTGTATAATATTTAATATTATACAAATGAATTTTGGTGTGTATTGGCAGTGAATTCAGGATGTATGAAACAGATTTTGGTATACAATTTTCTCGGAAATTCGTTTTTTAAAAGTTTTGGACAATAGCTTTTTTTTACTTCGAAAATTCACTAAAATGTAGGTTCACACTATGTGTCATTCCAGGCGATAGAATTGAGATAAAAGTTCAAATTTGCAAAAAAAAAAAAAAAAAAAAAAAGCTAAGTTTGTAGATAGGCAGAATTGGGCAGAAGGGAGGTTAAGAGGGATTTTAAGGGGGGGGGGGGTGAAGTTACCCATAAATTCCAAAATTAAGCAGTCTGACAAGTAACTCCTCACTGGAATGGGTTTTCTACGCTGAACACGAAGGTGAAGTCAGAATCGCGATATCTTATTTCGTTCTGAAACTGGAGCACTCTGAAGACGTAGAAACGTGGTTGTTGCTTGAGATGTTCTTCAGGGTTCAACTGCTCTAATCTGAAAACGGAATGAAATATCGCAATTCTGACTTCACCATCGTGTTCAGCGTTGAAAAATCTATAAACTGACGAGTTACTCGGCAAAAAGACAACATTTCTTATAAAACAAGTTTTTATAAAAACCAGCTATTTCTCCGAAAATTCGCTCTTATAGCCATGCCGCATGACTGTGAATTTTACGTTTTCTTATACTCACACCTTTTCACTTGTAACCCCACCCACCAAGAATCACAACAGTCAATCAGAAGCTGTTTCTGATCCAATCCCATCCGATCTTTCACTTTTAGGGTACACAGTTAACCACCTAAACCGGTCCAACAATGTACTTATATTTTATGGGAAAAATAAATCATAACCTTTGATTGCAACGTTGCCTTTGCTACATTTAAAGCTGTGTGTAACACTAACAGTTCTCAGTACAAATGGATCATAAGTTTAACCCTTACTTCTGTCTAGATCTCAAACCTTAACAAGTTGAAAGAGGAAGCTTTGAGGAGCTTAGAATGCAAACTTGGGAGTTTTACTTACTAACTTTGATTTCTGCGTAGACAAACCCGCCAAGTTTAGGGCGATGAATGACTGATTCCCTCCCAGCCACTTACCGTTCGAATAGGTTACCTGTGTATTGGCGTTTTTTACCCAGCAATTGCTAGAGCGTCCCCACTAGAGGGCAGAGAAGGTTTGAGTGACTGAAAAAGGTACTTTTTCGCCTCCTACTTCTGGCTTAATGGGGTTATGGTATCGGGAAACTGAAATATGCCCATCATCTCTCTTTCAATCCTGATCGAGATGGTTGAGCGCTGGGGCTGGAAGGTCTCTTCCACAGCGGCTTTACAGATACTCCTGGGTGTAAATGCTGTTATCTTCCTAAATGATTCTTGATTCTAATTCAATAAGCCCTGAGCGTATCTGCTATTCCAGGGTTGGGTCTATAGTAACGATATTATCTTTCTAACAAACGGATTCCAGCCCTTCCAGGGGTGGTTTCATTTACCAATAGATTTGACGGCCCGTTTGATGTAGGTTGGCATTTCAAGAAACTAAGCTCTTCAGCACCTACTTGGTGTCGACAAAGCTTTCTTTGTAATGAACATTGGATACGTTTCGACAGCTCTAGATCTGATCTGCTTACTGCCCTACGAACAGTTCAGTTGTACAGGACGAAACTTGATACATTTACAAGTTAAGCTATATCCCATATGACCTTGCAACAGGACCTCCCCTTTGGTCCAGTGTCTGATGGGGGACTGAAAGGACAATCCCCAATCCCTATGTCTCTAATCAGTTGAGGTGTGTATGATTCTTCCACTCCTTCGAAACAGCGATAAGTTTCACCCCCTTAACATCATCACATTTCAATCTCACCCAAAATGAAGACTACATGAAGAATGAGCAAACAGCATTCCACTAGTCACTCTGGCACTCACCCTTTCATCAAGACACCCAAGCTAGTGAGAGGTTGCAGGGCTAAAAACCATATTTACAAGTATGGTTCTTGTTCCTTCTTCTTATTGAGATAACATTAGAACAAAGGAAGCAGGGTGAGCTAGAAGAAAGTAGGAGAGCATTTCCTGTAAAAGTAAGTCTTCTTTCATCCCACAAACCTTTGCCTCTCCGCCCCTCTATCCCGCTCCATCTCATCTCCACTCTTTGATTTCTGATCTCCACTTTTATGGTTTCAAATTCAATGTTTAGTATCATTTGTCGAGATACAGTAGCTGGAAGCACTAGAAAATGGTAGGAGAATGGTTGGTGAATGCTCTTTGGAGTGATCACCTGGGACATCCATCTTGTTTCACAAGACACAAGACCTCCCCCTATCCACCTCTCACCCCAATGGCACTCCCAAGTTATTCAGGACCAGCTCCACTACTCCACAATGTCTTCACATGTATAACACAATCGTCATAATAAATAGAAGGAATTGCTTGCCATTGCTCAGCTAACCCGCCTCCCATCATGAATTTTGTCCAACAGACTTTTAGATTTTACTTGTTCCCATTCGGCTAATCCAGTACCTACCTAATAGGTCGGCCAATCAATAATGCCTATGAAGTTTCAGCTGGTATTCTATGATAAGCTCCACAACTATATAGGTTCGGATCACCAACCCATTGTATGTATACACTATGTAGGTATAATAAATTCTAGAAAGGGTTCCATCCAAGCAATAAAAGCGTTCCATAATATATTATATTGCTTCATACTATACAGGTATATCTGTAGATATATTGTAGGTCTACAATAATTGTACATTATTGAGAAATGAGTTTAGAGCGACACATTCTAACAATGACTCAAGATGGGATCACTATGTATTATAACTATAGTTATTGTATAAAAAGCATTACCTGATCCAGAAGAAGTTGAGAAATATTGCCTACGACGACTTTTTCTTTCC
The DNA here is from genome assembly GCA_963920205.1 of Stenodema calcarata. Lineage (NCBI taxonomy): Eukaryota > Metazoa > Arthropoda > Insecta > Hemiptera > Miridae > Stenodema > Stenodema calcarata. The sequence continues at coordinate 5,611,000 of OY986049.1, forward strand.
GTTTCGCCTTCATACTCGTATTGAACTGCGAGTGGAAGGTGAGGAACTCTTCTAAATTCGAGAAGAGGAGGCTGATTTGATCTTGAGGAAGAATTTGCTGCTCTTTCATTGGTTTATAAAATATTTGATCGAGGACCCTGAGCGCTTGAACGTGAGATCTTTCCGAATAGAACAGTTCTGTGAAAAACGAAACAGCGGATCTTAGGTACATGAAAATAATAAAGATGGTAAACATGAGTAGAATAAACAAGAATGATGTATCGATCAGTTCATCTTCCAAACAAGATCCATTCTCATTTCGTGTAATAGTGAACTCCGCGTTCAAAATAACTTTTCATGTACCGAACGAAGGCGCATTAGTCCAGTCAATAAAGGGGTTGTAGAGTGCGTTGGCGGGAAGGGAAAACTTGACTTCAGGAATTTGTTCAGAGCGGTTGGGACGTAAACATACTAAAAATCCCAGGATGTAGGAGGTCCATTTTTTCGCGTGTTTGCTTTTACTCGAAAGCGATGCGACCTAGCGATAAGACCACTCCATACAAAAGTAAAGATCACAAAATTCTCTACAAGATTGACCCCGTTCGTTTTTTGATATAACTACCTGCCCGCAAAAATCGTCAAGTTTTGGAGAACCACCTGCAGTGACTTAGCGATTCGTTTTTTAAGGAAAAACCTTTAAAGAATTGATCTCACCAATTTGCCAGAAACTTTCAAATTGATGAAATTTTCAACAGGTTGGAGCTGTTTTATTAAAATTAACCCTAACAGCCACACGGGAGTCTGGGAGACCTACTCGGGATTTTTCATTGCGAGAATTGGCAACTCTGAGCTCGCTCTGCGTTGGAGAGATGTAAAATGTCATTTTGAAGAGAATTTAATGCTCTACAACTTCAATGTGAACATTATTATCTCAACATCAATTTGATCATTCCGACTGTAAGCACAGTTGTCTTCTGGTTCTGATTCATGCAATCCTCAACGATTAGCATCGCAGTATTTGTAATTTCACAGGTTCTGGGTGTTCAAGGCTATTCAGCGTTTATTAGTGGTTCAGCATCGCCAAAGCAATCGGTTAGAACTGGTATTCTATTATTGTAAACCAACCACTGTCAAGACCTCGATAACCCGATTGTGACATTTTATACTGGGGGACTAGACGATATTTATATTTCTGTATGCAAGGGGATTTGGTTACATTTTCCTAGTTTTGAGAAAAACAGAAAAAACTGTGCTGTCGTACTCTGGAAGATATTTTTTCAACTCCAAAACTGTCTAGAGTCCTTCTCTATGTTTCCCCTGAGTTTAGTATGGCTCCTAACCTCCCTCGAACGAAACTATTGCAATTCAAAATTTAGCACATGTCCCCTTCGAAATTTAGCACATGTCCCCTTTTAAAATTGACCGCTTCAATTATATATAACATTGAAAAACTTGAAATGATAAGGTTGACTGAAATTTTAACGTGGAATTGTCGTTACAAAGCAGACTTAGGATTGGTTCACACGGAGCATTTGGTGAGGCTGCGGCAGTGCGTTCTGCCACAATAATGGCCGCTGTTGCGGTAGTGCGTAATATGGAATGTATACCTATGGGAGGTAGTATCCATGATGATCCGCCGTATTAGAGTTTACATTTGGTAATATTTCACTATTTAATATCCGACTTTTGGAATTTGCTGTACCATAATTTCACTGCTAACTGGAAAACAATAATGGGAGACATCAACGAAATATTATTTAGAATGAATAGATTGATGTCAAGTGAGGATGAAACAAGCCGTAGAAAACATAACAGCACTGCTTTTGGTGCGTTTGCCATATGAACACCATCACACCTGCAGTACCTCCCTCCACCACTTTTTGGCACAACGAACGAAGTGCCGCAGCCGCACCATGTGAACCCACTTTTATTTCGTGATCCACCTCTACGTCACGAGGGAACACTGCTAAAATAACTCTATTTTGGCCGTTCTCTTGATGTGTGACAGTCCATTGATGATTTATAAGGAATTCATTTTTTTCATAACAGATATAATACACACTTAATCTGGTGATTATGGCCCTTATAAATCTATCGCCATCAACAAAACATGTAAGTTCTGTTACCTGAGGTTACGAAAACCTCACCACTAAGTATCATTAAAAAGAAAAGAAATATCTAATAATAAAACTTAACAAAACCAGTACTTATAGGCCAATAGACGCCAATGGGTTACCGTTAATGACTTCTTGCCGCTTCCTTTCGTTGGGACTCAGCTGGGAGAAAACTTCTTCCGGGACTGAAGTGGTCCAGTCCGGAGGGTCGGGCTCAGCTTCCATATCCGAATCCCATGTCGTCGCCTGCTGACCAGGCGGTTGTCCGGAACCTCCGACAGCTTCGAGGCTCTGACTCGGACTCTCCAAGCTCCTGGAAAAATTCATCGTATGAATCAAAAAAACTCGTTCGGGGATCAATCGGATAAATCGGTCGTCTAATTGAAACGTGAATAATTCGAAAGGGGACACGGAGGGGAATTGATGGATTAAGCAAAACGATTGCATTTCAAGACGAGTACCTATGAATGCATCACGTATGTATCTATGTAAATCATATGTATCTGCTGATGCTATTTGCCTTCAGCTGCCAACAGCACAGCAGTTTCAGAAATGAGTGCATTTCCGCCATCCACTTTCTATAATAATTATAGAAAGGTAATAGGAGGTAATTGAATCCGCATATGAGACATTAACATTCCTTTGAGGCACCCGCTGGGCTTAAAAATCACATTGATAAGACACCTTTAACCTTGGATCGATTACAAGCGAACAGAGAAACAACAGAATTCATCACAAGTGGCACTCAATATTAACCAAATATACCCCATAATGTATATAATGGAGTAGGTACCTAAATGCGAATCTGCAAGAGAAGCCAGATATGAAAGGGTGGAATCGGTAGAAATCGGTTCCTCGAAAAACATTAAATGAAGTCGATGAAATTTGATTGTAATGGACTTGTAAAGGCAGAATATGAAACCCCATTGAGTTCAATGACATTTACATTAGTAATATTTTTACTTTCGTGTTATTTTTGGTTTGTGTAGAAAAGTTGAGTTTAGAGAAGAACAGTTAAATTCTTTACAAGACATAAAGGCGGTAAAAATAGAAGGGGGTTGAATGACATCATTGGGATAAAAAACCTTTAATATTAGAAATTATTACGAAGGACTGCGAGGTTTAAATTCCTGACTGTTGAAGTTGAAATTAAAAATGGTACCATACACAACATAGGTGTAGGTACTTGAGTTTAAATTTCAATTAACAATTTAAACCACCATTTGTAAAGCGATTGTTCAACCGCATTTGAGGAGTCAATGAGCTTTCTGATATTTACAATCCAATGCTTAGCATAGCTTATACTTCCTAAAAGACCTCGATACTAATTCAAGTAATATGATGAGAAATCACCGATAGTGGAATCATTCGAACGAGGCAATCTCGACACCAGCCACCAAAGAAGACGGTGGAAGAGTTCGGTACACAGGATTCGGTATAATCAACTCAAGTATTTGCTAATTATTATGGAGAGATTTCTGCATAGGTGGCATAATCATGACACAGAAACAGGATAAATAGATTCACTTGCGAACTTGTTAAAAATATCATGTACGAGCAAGTACAGGGTTGGCAGCAAAGGCTTGTTAAAAATTCACGCACTTTTCCCAATCTGCAAATATGAAGTTCCCGGCATGTTTTGATAAAAGTAAAAAAACGCTTCAAATTCTTGAAAACAAGTACCTAGTAGGTATAGCCCAATTTATAGCCCGTGAAAGTGGTAGTCACAGTAGTCGACTACAATCTGAATTGTGATACCCGAAATCGTTGTCAAAAGACGTAGTAAAAGCCAAAAATAATAGTTCGTAGTCATCCGTAGTACCTACAGCCATAGTCGAAAGTCAATGAAGTCGAACTCAAAAATCTTCACCCCCTTCCATGTACCTTTATCGCTTTTAATTCCCAGCGACAATTGTACCCCGCCATCAGTCTAACTTTCCATTCGGAACTTTCCATGTCTGTTTTCATAACAAACAACATAGATTCATTATGTCATTCGTCTCTACAGAACAAGTGTGTGTGATTTGTTGACCGTCAGTAAGAATAATGTTGAGGAACGTTGAGGGTCGGTCAAATGAGTTTGAGTTCAACTCCATCTTGTAAACTACTGCGCTGATGATGAAGAAATAAATCCGTCGAAACGTTGGCACATGATACATCTCTCATTTGACCGACCCTCGAAACCCCTCAACATTATCTCTACAGAATATTGAAATTACCTACACACAAAATATTGCAAATGATGAAAAGACACGAAATTTTTTTCAATACCACATTCACGCATAATTCCTGGTTTTCCCGGAATTCCCGATCGCTGCCAACCCTGAAGTAGGCAATAGCAACTGAGGCAGCTACAACTTTCAATTGGGAAGCTTTAATTAATGGAACTCCAATGAGAAAAGGTGGGAGGTATCAAATTACAAATGTATACGACGTCAATTCTGAGATATGAGTTCATTCAAATAATAGCATGCCATAGAATGTGATGAAGTGATACAATGATACAACCACCATATGTGAACGATAATAATATTATTGAAACACCACCAAGTTAGAGAAGATGGAAACGAACAAGTTCATTAGAGAGTAACGCAAAACAAGAAGAGAAATGATAAAATAACAAAGCACAAAACAGAAATGTTTATATATACAACAGTTCAAAAGATTATTAGAGTTAGGGGTGTTTGTATGGTGTCTTGAAACAATTAGGAGGTTGAAGTAGCACATACAGTAGCATTAAACCCAAAACACCAACACCGAAGCGTGTGAACTACTCGTATATATATCGTAGTACTCGTAGATATATCGTAGGCCTTCGAGTGATCACGAACATAAGAGGCTAAAGTGAAAAGTGTAAAATAAGTTATTCATTTGAAGAAAAAAAAGTCGCTCAATTGACCAAAATCCAGGAAAATAGGCACCATCTTGAGTTAGTAGTGAAGATATTCAAGAAGGAAGGTTATTTCTGCGTAAAGTTTTTATGAAGGCTTTGCGCCTTACCTGGTTGAAAGACTAGAATTTGACGAGCTACCGGAATTTGATTTGTAAGAGAGAGCCTGAGGGTCCACTTCGATATCACTGAAAAATAAAGAGGGAATGATCGGATATTAAACCAAAAATGATAAGGGAGAGGGAAAAGTATAAAACTGACGAGTATAAATGAAAATATAAACTTAACAAATAATTGAGGTCAACTCTGGGAATAAGGGGAGAGTGGAGACCGGGATAAAATTATACACAAAAAATAAAACATACAAATAATAAACGTAAACAAACGTCTGAAAAATAAATAAACAAGAGAACGGAGGTCCTGATAACGCAGGAGGGTTATCTTTAGTGAGTGACTACAAACTGATTTTTCGTAGGAGGTTACAAATAGCTTCATATTTATTGCAGAACACACGGTTGATTGGAAGATCCTTGACAGGACATCCGCTACTACGTGTGGTAAGTAAATGTATGCGCGAATTCTTTGCAAATAAATGTATGATTTCAATGTTAATGTTTAATGTATGTTTACATCAGTCACGTTTTTAACGAATTTTTAGGAGAACCTAAACGGTGTTGTGATGGCTTCAATAAGCTGAACCTAAATTTGAACACTTTTCATACGAAAGGGTTGCGAAAATATCTAAATTTCAAGGATTTTTATAAAAGGGTGTTTCGGAAGAGCCCGCACGAAAATTCACGCGTAAGGTTGTGGTGCACGATTGGACCTTTTCCAAGACTCAATGGTAAAAAATCTTAACGCTTTCGGTCGAAATAATTGTAGTCGATGCATTACATTTGCGTAGCTCTAGGGACGACTAGGCGTTTTAGAATATAAATAATATGTTCACATATTATGACTGTGTATCCGGAAGTTACGGCTCAGCGACTGAACCGATTTGAGTGTAGTACAGAACAGCGCCGTGTAGTAAGCCGAAATATCTACTTATACTGGAATGCGCGAAAATAAGGAGCCAATACTCATAAACGTAAGACCGTTTTTACAACGGGGAATTTGTGTCAATTGTCGATTTTGAATATCGTCTGTTAAGATCCCACAAGGTCTAACTCACTTTTCCCTACTTTATTTTACCAGCGCTATTACAATATAGCTCTTGTGGATATTAAGAAACTCTGCAAATTCTTGACAAAACGGTTTATTATAGATAATTATACCGTTGTGTCAAGAATTTGCAGAGTTTCTTAATATCCGCAAGAAATGGTAAAATAAAGTAGGGAAAAGTGAGTTAGATCTTGTGGGATCGACGATATCATCCTCCTGTTGCCATAGTGTAACGAGTGTATCCACAAAACAAATTTATACATAAAACTTCAAAAACGCCGAGCGCAGATTGAATGAAGCCGCGGAAATTCGTTTGACGTCACAAACAGGACGAAACCACCGGTTGGGGCGCTGACATCGCCTGGCTACAGAGTGACGGGGGGTGGCAGGTCCAAGAGGGCGTCACCGCGTGACGCCATACGGTCTTCTCGCTACCGCGGTCTTTTTCAAACGCAGTCAGCTTCTTTAAATTCCCCACGTTTTTGGGAAGACTGTTCAGGCAGCTGACCATCATTTTCGTTATTATCCTAGGTTGTACTTTCGTGGGAAAAAATTCAACAAATTGAAACGAATTCCCCCACTACAATTTTTTCATAGTCAATTCCAACAGTTTATCATTGAAATTGAGTGTCTTTGTTAGAGGTCTGTGATAAAACCGCTGATTACCAAGGTTCGATAATAATGGCGAGCCTCGATAACGGTGTATCTCAATTACCAAATCAGTGGATCTGCAGGTCAATATGAAGAATGCAATAGGGTCAACAACTAGGTGTGAAACTCCACAAGGTCTACTACCGAATCGCCAGTAATACGCCAAACCGATAACGAGTTTTACTAGGAACAGATAAATCGCAATCATTTTCGTAGAGAAACCTTTCAACATTTAATGTTGAAAGGTTTCTCTACGAAAATGATTTTTAACAGAATTGAAACAGCTTAAATAGTGAGTAAATATGGAGTTAGGCAACAGATAGGCTCTTCAATCATTCAATTATTCGAGTATAATAATTATTATAATTAATAATTGATAAATTGATAATTATAATTGATAAAAGAGGGCATACATGAAAATCCCCAACAAAAATGTGTACCATAGTATGGTTTGAAAAAACCACTGTGTCAATATTGATCGGAAAATGTCGAGTAAGACAAATTGAGGTAGAAGAAAGTCTTGTAATTTCTACTATGACGTCACACAAGGCAGGAGGTTTCATGAGAACTGGAAAGAAATGGGGGAAGTGACTGTGATTGGCGTCTAAATAAATTATGGATCACGTATAATTATACTAGACATTTATATAGGTACTACAATAAATTCGAATCAATCACACGCCATTGAAACTGCCAACCTCTATGACGGGAGTCAATTGTACCGGAAAAGTCAATAGATTTGGAAGAGTGGATCGAAATCACATTGAATAACTTGGAAAGCAAGGAGCACAAGGGAGTTGAAAGCAGCCTTTCAAAGTCATCAACGAGGAAAGAGGTTTTTACGATAGGGACCAACGACATCTCTCGAAATACTCGAACAGACGGGGTGCCAAAGGTCAGATGTGAAATATTATTTCAACCGAAACCAGGTTAGCAAATGACCAGTGAAAAAATAAATAATAAAAATCAGGGAGCTGAGGACTGAGGTAGGAGTTGATGTGTGCGCTGTCATACCATGTTATTTGTATGACAATGGCCAATTTCTGTATGTTATTTTACTTTTCAACAAGAAGATCTTTGTTTTGGGAACCCAAAAGCTTCACTAAAAATTGCAGGATAGTTCTGAACCTAACTCGAATTCTCATTTTCTAAATAAAACCCCCTGTTAACGATCGTTTCCTTCGTCAGTCGAAATCATGGAGGAACAATGTTGATTACATCTCAAAGACTTAAACTCTCGTATGGATTCAAACAGGAATGTTAGTGGCTGGACAAGGGACTCGAACCTGTTTCGCCTGGTCTCGAGGAGTTGGCTATCGAGACTAAACTGTACTCCAGCTCCATTGCATCATAACCCCAAACTGACTTATCATATACCCATCAAGCGTCATACTGCCGTCGTGGGAATAACCTTGTAATTTTTCGGGGAACGAAAACTAATTGAAGGTGAAAAATTAGTATTTTACTTAGTTTACCTATAAAACCTATGAAGCCTATTTTCGTTAAATTCATCCAACAGAGTATAAGTTCGAATTTTGTGGTTAGCCTCTAACTCATATTGACGTTTGAAACGGATAATGGGATAAAGCAAATTTGCTCATTCACTTTCGATTGAAGAAATATGGAGCCTCGTTCGTTGGTGGTACTTTAATATGATTTCGGTGAGAGTAACATCCAGAGCCGTTCCTCGGGATTTCGGAAAAATGGATATCAGCAGTACTCAGCTGTTCACACTACTTTTACCTTGAGCAGAAATTCGAGACCGTCTCCTCACATTTTTCTTTTCAGCAGCTGTTAGTTGACTTCATCCCGAGAAATCGATTTCTTACTATCAAACGAACGTTTTCTTGGGGTCTAAAACACCCCACATCACTCGTCATGACTATTTAAACATTCATACGAGCTATTTTTGTTCACCCGTCAACAGGCTTGTCTTAGAGGCACTCGTACATTGGTCGTATAATGATGGGCAGATGATAACCGTATATTGCTGCCATGGATAACCGTAGACTTGCTGAATTTTCCACGTGGCTCGTTCCTCTCACCCTCTTCCTTTTTTCTTTTAAATGAGCGATGGGCGTTTCCTAGAATGGAAGTTTGACATTTTCTTCGACCTTGCCCTTCCTCGCCAACGACCTTTATTAGCGAGGCCTGGGAGAGGCATCAGTCTCTATTCCTTCCACACCGCATTTCAGCTTTTAATACTTATGTACGAGCCCTTCAACCAGATTTTTCATTTTAGAATGTATTATTCATGCATCTTATATGTATTTAATCTCGAATCTTTCTTAAACTCTCAACTACAAATTCGAAAATCTTATAAGACCAAGTCGATTTCAACATCAAAACGTGAGTAGGTACTATCAGCACATCTTTCAACGTCGATTTCCCCAGAACCATCTTAATAAGATTCACTGTGCTTCACTGTGAATGTGCTGGAGCTCCAGCGACCAAGAAATGCCAATAAGAAGAATCCATCGTTTTCTCAAATTGAAAGGAGAAAAAAGAGAACTGAAATTCCCCACTCCGAATAAAGTAACTGTTCCGGCACCAACAACAACGTGACGGTTCTTTGCTTGTACAATTCAACTAGTTACTACACACCTAACGGAGAGAAAAATCGCCAAATATTTGGCCCACAGCCAAACTCCCGGCTACGCGATATAACTTGTCACCCCGAATGACGCCAGAGCGCGAATGAATTTCTCTAAAACCGCGTATTTCCGCGACTCCTATATATTTCCTCTCGTGTCGTATAGAAGATTCAACTTGTATTTTGGTGGATGAGGTCGCTCCATAGGGTGGCGCCTTCGAATGTGTAAACACGTTCTCTGACCTGAACAAGGCATTTTTTCTTTGCCTGAGCGAAATAAGTGTTAATAAATAAGTAGAACTATGGAAAATTGTCAAGAAATTAAATTAATAAGAACAAACTAGTATTAAACACGACGAATTTGGTACAACTGAACGGATTGCTGTACAATACTTTACTGTTGATTTGCAAACGTACAATAATTAGAATTGGAATTGTTGACTAAGATGGTGAAATATACAACAGCAGGTCGTATGCGGCATGATCTAAATTTCGTCTTGTATTACATCAAATTGATTTGAACCAACTTCATGACGATAGGGTGGTATTGATACCATAGAGACCGTATGAGTCACACCTGTATGTAGGCCTTACTTTGTCGTTTTCCATAAGTTCCATTCAAATTGGACCACCTACGTGGGTATTTCATTGGAATGAAGCATTTTTATAATATTTCTCCCCCATCCAATTTTTGAAAATCCGGTGAAGTACGCGTAGATCTCAAAAAAGGACTAGTCTCAATATAGAATTGAGATACTAGTGACAGTTGTCATGAACTGTGACAAATTCGTGATTCTGCACCATGCACATACAGGCAGAATCACAGCTTGATCAACGTGGGAACTACCGTTATACCTAAGTTTTATTACAAGTTATATAGGAACCAAAGTTCATGTGCAAATACGAAGAGGCCACAAATTAGGCCCTTCATTCTAAACATGCCGAACTGGACCGATCACAAAACACTCAAATGCTCTATGACAAAGCTACTCCACTAGAGAATTTAAATTGTCCCTACGAAGTTATTTTTTATTGGTGATATTAAAATGGGTATCGACTAATTAAATTGAACCAATTTTTGTTTAGAGTGAGATATTTGCGATAACGATTCATTATTTCCGTTCAAGTGGAAATGTGGAATGAAAAGTAATTCAACGGGTTTCCTTTAAACTGTTCCATTTTCTGGATATTTATACGAATGTATGCAGTGTAGTCGCACTGTGTAACTGCCACGGATTACATCAGTCCAAAACTATCACATGAAATGGATGGATTGATTTGCTTTTATTTCACCTTAATGTGATATTATTAAATTATAATGGGAGATAACCAAGTTCTATTATAATTTAAATAGTAACTCCCCTCTTGTTAAATAGTTTTCATTCCGGATGATCTATCCTCATTCACTTCTAAAGAGCTCTTTTCCTTAATCGCGCGACTAATATAAGCAGCTAAATATAAAAATGGGAGGCCTAGGTTATATCTCAACCCGAAATAATCTGTCGGCGCTTAGTCTACACGTTTATTGATATATCCTTCAGCTTCGCGAATGTTACAGAAATAACGTTCTGCGGACCGCAATTCTGTCCTGGCGATGAGGCTGAAGGATGTTGTAAACAGAACCTCGCACTCTGAAGGGTAGTACCAAACAACATAGTGCAAACGCACTCAAGTTCACCATCTTCAAGAATATGCAGCTCCACATCACCGTACGCGAACTACAACCCCACAAATGCAAAAATTTGTAATTTTACAAGAAGATACAACTAGGAGAATACTTTTCGAGATTCAGTGATGTGCGCTTCAATCTCGGGGATTTACTAAACGTTTTTGAGGGTTACGCCATTAGTTCTCGAATTACACCTTTGCACGCGGTGTAATTACTACCTCATTGTTCTTACGTTATATCGTTATAAACGGAGCAATGACGAGAGCAAAACGAAAGATTTTGAAGTTTTAGACGGGGGGACGCGAGAGAACGCTAGTGAAATAAGAGGTCAGCCAGGCGATCGTCGGACTTTTGTTATTTTGGAACGACGTATTGAAGTAACTACGAAGAGTTTCAGTACTTTCGCTAATTGAAATGTAGACCTCATATAAGCAGAGGTACTATCAGTACTTAAAGCAATGGCGAGAATGTGATAAATACAATAAATCGTCGCCCTTGAACTCACTATGTGCACCGCAGGCTTTCGGATTTGGCCACAGACCAACTGGACAGAACCTAACAGTCACTTTTAAATGCTTAAATTAACCGCAAGGCTCACGATGGCGTTCCCAAGGGACGGAAATGTGGACACCAATCAACCCGGGTCGAAAACCGACTAATTTTTGGCAGAAATTCCAACAAACACAGAAACGTAGAAAAACGTAACTACCAATCTGTAATCAGGACTAGAACAATCTTGGAAAATGTTTATAAAATTGTACAGAATGATTGAATTGTTGATTCACTCATTATTATATCGTTAACACCACTCCAAAACCACCCATCTGCATTTTCTCATTTTCTCGTAGTTTTAGTGCACTATTAGTGCATCTACAGAACTGTGTGCCACTGGGAAATAATATCGCACCCGTCGCGGAATAAGGGAACAAATTAAAAAAGCTGATTTTCGGGAAATCGAGTTCGAAGTTTTGCTTTTTCGCCAATGGCCATAATCTCCTTGATAACCAGTTGATAGTCGAGGCAACTGGAAAAGCAGGAATAAACTAGCCTCGTTCCAACCTTCGACGGACAAAATAGACCCCATTCCATAATACAATTCCAGTGCTAACTCGAAAATGGCGTTTTTTGAGTTGTTCCCTTATTCCATAACGGGTGCGATATGTACTCGTATATTTGACTGTTTATTTATTGACCGGCACAGAAATTAGGGCCATAAGGCCCTCTCTACTGTATGTCGGCTATGATATGTATGTGTATTATGTATGTCGGCTCTGGTGTGCCCAACTCAGGGTTTCAAAAATTGCGGTAACGAAAATGACCAAAAAAGCAGATTGGCGCTTTTGGCGTGGAGGTAACGATATGATTTAAATTTGGCGGATCGTATAAACATTAGCAAAAAGGAATACATGGATCAGGGGACTCTGAAACGTATTGGATTGCGCAAATATTAATGGAAAATGAGAAATCGAAAAAATCTTTGAACTCAATGGCAGTCACTCGATTTCATTAAATGAAATAAATTTTATAAATTAATTGACAACAAAACTTCTGAGTTGGAATTTTTAATAAATCATTTGGCCTTGCATTGAAAGTAATTAGAACTCGCTAATGATGGGTCTATTATTTTGTTATCATAATCAAAATCTTAGATAGAAGTTCCACAAGCATCATATCAAACTTTTGACTCATCCGTAGACCTATCAGTGCGACAAATGCGATCGAGATGGGCTTATCCGACGTTTACTGCCGACCTAAAGCATCCAATTTTCCAATATAAACACCAAACTGTACAACGCCCTTAACCCCATTGAACAATGTTGAAAAAAAAATATGACGAGCTCGAGTCATGAGACCTCCACCAACAAGAGTGTAGCTTACTCAACCCACATCGCTTTAAATTAGGAATATTTTCCCCGCTAACTTGGCAACCGCCCTGAGCACCTTTCAGGTCTTCAAATGACGACATTTGGCAAACCTTTTGAAGAGTCGGAGTTCCCGAGGAAATCCATGAATGTATGAGGCGGCTGACTCAAGACTCAACTATCGGTTAGCTCACACCCAACGTCGACCAAGTTGGCGTTGGAATTATGACCTTAGGATAAACAAACTCTGGAACTTTCCGCAGGTCTGTGGGGATTTTCATCGCGGTTGAATTAACACACCGGCGTTGGTTGTTGTTGCAGAAAGAAAGATTCGTCGCTGCTGAATTTACGTCAAACATGTTGAAATACAGCACTCTAGTTTGAACACAGAGCAGGGTCGTAATTAGAGATTGGGGGTGGTTCGAATGATTTGAAAGGCTGCACTTTGTATGATTTTAAGACTATTTTTAAAAGCTTGAAAAATCATCAAGAGGGTGATCATGGAAGATGATACTAAGGTTAGGACGCAGAAGCGTCGCATCGACTGACGTCAAACCATCGACAGCTCCCCACATTCATTTCGTTGTTTGTTGTTCCTCCACCTCCTGATCGCTCCTCTTCTCTCCCTCAGAACGAGTCAACAGAGTGAGAAAGAGAAAGAAATAGGGAATGATAGCGAGAGACTGCCGAGGGAATCGTTAGGCGCATCAGACTGTTCACTTGAACCTTTCAATATCAATCATCGTGAAAGCGTAATATCGCTATCTAGAGAGTATCGATAAGACGGGTATATCTCGAACACGGCGCCCTTGGATCCCTTACGATTGACGTTGTACATGTTTTGAGTAATTCAATAATTTAAAAAAACCACCTGTCAAACAGTACACAAATTTCACAGTAGTTACTTTTAGGATACCTATATTAAAAATAAACTGCTCAACATAGAACCGGTCATTCCTCGTAAACTTATCTTGGAGCTCTCAAAGGTGCAGTTCCACTCAAATTGCAACCCTTCACAACACATTCGTCCTTTACCATTGTGAATTCAATATACAAAGAGCGATAGGTTAAACTGTAAATTATGTGTTTTACTAAACTGTAAAATTATCACGAGAAACTTCCTTGCAGGCAAAATTTGGTTCTTTAATTAAAAGGCTCCAAATTTTAAAACAACAGGTTTTTAATTTCTTTATACACCACTATTCTGCCCTGTTAAGGTAAAAACGCCTCAACTCAAAATTCAAAACATTGCAGAACTTCGCCTCAAAGTTTTTCACTGAAACCTTTGATGTAAGTGACTGCAACCCTTTACAAAAACACCATTTTTTTGGTGAGATATCGATATGACTTCAACAAATTCAACGGTGGAAAAAAAATCGCAAATTAATCGATTATAAATCGATTAATTGCAGTTAAGGTGATTTTCAATTTTCCAGCTTGCGTTTTGGGATTGTTTGTTTAGGTAAAATGGCTCAACTTGCTCGTGAGGCAGTCAGTCACATTAACGTAAGTTTGGTTAGGCAATTTTGATTGACTGCCTCAACCGAAATCTGAAGCCAAAATAATGTAGATTTTTGTAGGTAAAACGCCTCATCTCAATATTTTGGTGAGTTGAGGCGTTTTACCTTAACACTAGCGCGAAAATAAATCCATTTTCAGGCATTTTCATCCTAGAGTTGAGGCGTTTCACCTTAACAGCGTGGCGTTTTACCCTAAAACTGACCAATTTTCGAATGGTTATGGTCAGAATTCCTCCCACTTCAGGTTCGAATTTTTAAACTTTGACTTCACCATCGAAAATGCCAGGTTCAAAATAGGGGGGTTCCGTAAAAACCCCATTTTCGTGAACATTGGACTTGAGGCGTTTTTATTTAACCGGGCTGGCTAAACAACATTCTTCTGTCCCATGACTATAGGAAATAATTGGAATAATGAGCTGAAACATTGTGTGGTCATTTGAGAAGGTTGAGGCCCTCTTCGAATGAGAGGGAGAGTCGGAAACTAGCTCTGTGATGATTTCTTCTTCAGTTTTTCAAATAAATTTCGGGACAAGCTAATAATAACTTATGCTTATCTTCATAATTTATTGTATTTATATAATCCATTGTACATGGACCTAACAAAAATTCGAAAAAAATTCCTAGTGCGAGCTCGGATCCTCCATTTTCAATTAGGAGTATAATAATTATAATTATTATAAATGGGATTTTTACCCCTATGAATATCAACTATAAATGAGTAGGTACGTATAATACGGGAAACGCGGAAACCAAGAGTTTTACTCATGAAAAAGAGTCTCCAAAAGAGTCTCCAACAGAGTTCCGCCAGCGTCCACTGCAAAGAGTGATGTTCGATGGCCGACATGGGATCCCATTTACCGCCAAATCTAGTGAACTTATCCGTGAGTTTTTTCGAGTGGTTCCAGCCTGTTTGTTGACCTGTAGCCAATATTTCAAACGTAAGTTGATACGGCTTGTTATGATGCACTTCGTTGGGAAGATCACTCGATTCTATGAAGATGAGGATTTTGAGGTGACTTATCTTCGCACAACCGACCAAGGAAACAGTTTCCACATTCCATTGGGGATTTGGGAGGGTTTAGTTGAACGGAAAATTCAATTTTCACCCAGATTCTGTAACGAGAAGTCATGATTGATGGATTTAGGTTGTTACGAAATGTTTGGTTCCAACTCTAGTACCCACTGCTGTTGAAAGAAAAAAAAGTGGCAATGTTGTCCCATTCTACGGTAGTAGTTTTTTGTAAGAGTGATCGGAGCAGGCCGTTGAGATCCATCCAAGAATAATGAGCATTTACGTGGCATTCTTGAAATAATATTAAGTTAGTGTTTTGGATCTTCCCAAAAGTGAGACACGAGGCATCGGAGTCCGGAAGGGGGACGGTGAGCAGTTAGGGAGAGCGGGAGGGTTCGCTGCCCTTGCAACATCGATCCGACCTCAACCTTGTCTTCCGTAAAACACCCTCACAGCTTCAAACATCTCCGTGTAACCAGCTAATAGATCACCTAACACAAATCAAGGGTATCAAGGCTCCACTCAGGAGGCAAAACGACAGTTGGGCAGACGAAATACTAAACCGAGACAGTAATACACAACGGAGAGAAGTTTCATTCCGGAAGAAACAACTCTCGTGAATGGGAATCTGAGATGAAACAGCTTGAATATTATTATACACAAGGCCAGAAACATGGATATCGAACGAAAAACAACGATTACAATACTAATCGAAATGAACCTCAGCATTCTCCATGAAACCACAACTTTCTCACCTCGTACGTACACTGTGCCAAACTAAACGTGCCAAATAGTGTAGATCTAAATTCAATTCTAATGCACTGCCGGAATAGTTATTTTTGGAGACTGGTCCAATGGAATAATATTGACACAGCTGGTGAAGGTAATTCCTTATCCATTGTGTATTTCATCAATCACAAAGAAGAAGCTTTCACAACACTGTACAATGTTAGATCAATTTATAATGCAACCCTGAAATAGCTGCTGGATGTATTTGAAAACCTATTAATCAGTCTTAATAATCGATTAATACAAATTATGATAAACCTTGTTATTGTTACTACCTCCATGAATGAAGGAAAGAGGTAACAACGACGATTTGTCAAATGTTTCGTTGGCGATATATAATAATAATAGTAGGTATACCTATATAATAATAGTAATGGTAGTAATAATAATTATAGCAGTATATATTATATATATACTGCTATAGTTTTTTTCAATATACACTTTTTATCGGTTCAATTTACGGTACCCTCAATTTATAATTTAAAAAAAACTATTTTATGCTATTTTATTCGTTTCGGCATTCCTTCATCTTCATTAGCCTTGTAATTTAACAACAGGTCGTCGCCTATAGACCAAGAAAACCACCGGAAAGCGAATAATTATGCGTTTGAATTAAGTACTTGAAAAATCGATTATCTGCTTTCGATTAATAGGTAGAACATCGATTATTCACACCGGTCACATCGATTATTAGCTTACGATTAATCGTTTGATGCTATAATCGATTATTTGGTTCCGATGTTGCATCCCTAGATATCTGTACATGTGAGGTTTTTTTCCAGTTTTCATCTTCACCTAACAAAATCGTTTGAAGATTCGACTTCTTCAAAAATCGGGACAAGATCGGAAGTGCAAAAAAATTAATCGGGACACTTCAAAGTTCTTGACGGGACGCCCGGGACACCTCGAAAACCGGGACATGTCCCGATTAATCCGCTCGGCAACTGTGGAGGGCGAGAGTTCGAATCCACGGCGGGTGACAAGCTTTACCAGGTATGGGACCTTATAGCAATGAGCTTCATGCAAGATATTATACAAAACGAGTAACCCAGTAACATCCACTGCACCCAAAGTTCAACATCGTGAGCATTTTTCCACGCAATAGACATTGTACATGTCTGATACACTAGCGATGTTATAAATGGGTCCAAATGGTGGATGATAGTGAGTTATTGCTGGAATAATTGTAAGAATATAATTGATAGGTAAACAAGGATGTAAATGGATGGTACGAGTTTCTAACTATAAACGTGTGTTGATGTGAATTACGAAGAATCCGTTTACATGTAGAGCGTAATATTTAACGGGGCAGAATGTCATTGCATGTTCCACCTCGATTATTATTGACTACGATAATTAACCGCGACGTAAGACGGTGAAAATAAAACTGCACAAGATGAAACGCTGCATGTACCAGATAAAAGGTTGATAGTGGGGCTATAAACCATGACACGGATAGTGGGTCAGGAGCAATTTCTTAAGAAGCCATAACGTATTCGCGGAATGGACACAGCTATCTCAGATTGGCGCAGTTGATAGTTCTTGAAAGGGGCGGGGTTTGTTCGGACGGGTGACGTCGGACAGCATAGACAAGGGACACCCTATTAGACGTCCCGGGATTAGGAATAACGGGCCATAAGCCATAAGCCCAGATTAGTTGATAGGATTTAGGACATAGTATAATCAAGTCGCCTTGTAATCGATAGCACTAGAGTTTCGAAAATACAAATTCATTTTTACGACAGGGGCCCCGGCGAGACAGTGAAAAAATTTCTAATTAAAGTAGGAGTTGATTGAATTTACAGCAGCTGCGTATAATTGATAGGTATCAGACATTGAAGAAATTGACTTTGAAAAATCGATCGATGATCCACTGATGTTACAATCAATTTTTAGCCTTCGATGCATTCCTTTGATAAAATTAGCATTCCTATGATCAAATAAGATTGGCCACACGTTTCTTACAACATTCTGTTACGATGTAGTGAACTCTATTTCTCCTTCGAGGGCCTGAAGCGTTTATAACCGCAGAAATCAACGGTTTAGCATGTTCCCAAGATTTGCTGTAGATATAATTTAAAATCAAGAATCTACACCTGGGAAGAAATTCGAGTACGTACGAATAGCGTTTTTTGCAACGTAAACATTAACAAATTATTGAGTGGTCAACTGTTATTTTCGTGTTGTTGCGGACTTTGACTTTGAATGGAGATTATGGTGTTTGATATCGATCCCGAGCAATACGCACACGAAAGTTTCATTTTTTTCTTATCAGCTCCAACCAGTGAATCTTAAATAATCTGCCTATTAATCAATAAAGTTTATACTCAATAATTATAGGTCGGAAACAAATAAATGCGGTGCACCATAAGTCTCAGTTCACACGATCACGTACCCAACTTCTGTACCATGTTTTAACCATTATCGCAGGGCTGAGGGTTATTTTTACCGTGAGTTTTCATCGAAAGGCAGAAGAGCGATGTACCTGTGGACATTGGCTGTCGACTTTGATGTTCAACGCGATGGAGGGGAAAAAGCATTTAAAAGCACGACTTCCGCTCATCAAGTGACCGCTCCTGGCATCTTACCGTCAGATCCGCCGACCCTATCTGCTTTTTCTAAACATAGTTCGTTGATTTCCTTTTCTGCCAACCGATTGCGAAACCTTCTCAGAGCGGGGGCCGATCCGTAAATTGTTTGTTGTTGCTGGGGGTTCCGCGGTTTTGGAGGAAAAAACTCGTATAAGCCAAAACAAAGAATCCAGTCATGTAGCATGGCTATGAGAGCTAATGTTCGAAGAAATAACTGGATTTATGTAGAATGTCTCCATTTTACTGGTTTCATAACAAATTTCGTAACTTTTCAACGCTGAACACGATGGTGAAGTGCGAATTGCGACATCTCATTCCGTTATCAGATTAAAGGAGATGCACCGTGAAGAACATCTCAAGTAACAACCACGTTTCATCATCTTCAAAGTGCTCCAGTTTGAGGACGGAATAAGAATTAAGAACGAAATAAGAATTCTGATATCTGATATCACAATTCGGACTTCACCATCGTGTTTAGCGTTAAAAAATCTGTAAACTAAGGTGTCACTTGTCAGAATTTCTATGGTTTCATTTTTGGAATTTATGAGTAATTTCCCCCCCCCCCCCGTAAAATTCCCCTAAACCCCCTAAGAGTGGCCCGATTCTGCCCTTCTCCGAACTTTGAACCTTCCATCTCAATTCTATCGCCTGGAATGACACAATCATAAATATATGTACACATAATATATTATGAGTTTTGGTGTCTTTTGACAGTGAATTCAGAATGGCCTGGAACGAATTTTGGTATGAAAATTTTTCGGAAATTTGAGTTTTAAAAATATTGATAACTTAGCTTCATTTTCTTCGAAAATTCGCTTAAACGAAAAAAAACAGCTAAGCCGAGATAGCCTCTCCAATCGAAAATCGTAGGTTGGATGATGAAGAAAAACGACCATGTTGATGTGTTGTATCGCAGAGGGTTTGCAGGGCATGCAAGTTAAGAGCATTGCTAATTAGGATAACTTCTCCAAGTAACAACTGGTGGAAAGTAATGTATAGAGGCGAGTGATTGGGTAGTTAAGTACATTGCACTATTTTCACTACTCTATCGACCGCGGATGCCGTAACGCGAGTGGATTTTACTTTCTCCTTGCCTTCCTAATACAGTTTACCTGTATATGATTTGGTACACCACTTTAGCATTTCCTCAACACTGTCACTTAGTTAGTACATACAGGTAGCTGTACGTCAATAGTAACGTACTGATTCATCATGTACACATATTTTTTCTGTTCATCTAGATATTTATAAGCAATGAAGCATACTGATTCGAGATTAGGGGATATTCAATTGGCTGTTTATATTCAACTAAAGTAGACGGTTCTAGACGTAACACGAGTGGTCTTCACTTTCACGGTGTACCTACTCAATATTACGAGTATTTCTTACATTATAACCGCTTTGCATACCGCTAACGTGTAGATTAAATAAATAAAAAACACCCGAAACGGCGAGAGGGAGAAGATAAGAAAAGAATGGAACTTGGCCCAGGAGAAATTTACGTCATCTGCCGCAAAAATGAGTTTTGTTACTTCGTGAAAGGTGAGAAGACACTTATTATTAATAAGGATTAGGAGGTGCGGACAGCGTCAGAATCATGAGCGGGTCGTAAAAAGGTGGAGAATGACGATAAAAATTTAACGGCAACAGTAAAGGGCTGAGAAGGGAGGGCTAATGTAAGAAATATCTCAAGAGGCCTTCGCGGTGATGGGAGGGTTAAAGGAAAGCCACACCCTGAGAACACCAAAACTCCCATCTCTACCGTTTCAGATAAGTCCGGTCAGAACCCGCCGCAGTCCAACCCCTGGAAACCCGCAATACTACTCTTGTGCCCAGAGATGGCGGACGCATCTGTGATAGGGAGGAAAACGCTGCAAATTTTTCCTCGACGGCTTATTATTTTCTGAATAGATCATTGTTCTGTGTACAGAACATATACATTGTTCTGGCGAGGTATATACACAACAATACGAAATAATTGGAACAAAGCGCTGAAATATTTGTAATCATTCGAAAAGGTGACCAGATGGTCCTCTTCGACCAGAGAAAGTTGGTTCCATCCATTTTCCAACAAATTTCTAGTCTGACTTAATTATAATTTATTTATATAAATTGTGAATAAAATAATGCGTATAAAATAATGGTATAAATGCGTTTTATCATTATTAGAACCTGCCCAAATGCAATGTATCCCTCATCTCGAACAATACACTCGATATCACAAAATATGAGAATAATTCTCATATTTTGTGATATCGAGTGTATTGTCCTTAACTGTTTGATTACCGCAGAGTGTTTTTCGCTTGTCGAGCAACGTTCCGGATGGTCTTCAAAAATTATCTGGATCGAAGGGATTCAAATTCGTACAAAAAACTGTACCGTTTTATTTAAAATATTCGAGATATGACCTTTTAGAAATATCAAACCCTCCTTTTCACCCCTTCCTATCGACCTAGGGGCATGAAAGGTTCAAGAATCATCCACGGCCTGATCCAATTTTTAGGTGGATTTTCTTTGATTCTTCGTGAAATTTGATTTTTTTTCTGATTTTACATAATATGAAACGTAAAGCCTTATTCAAAATCGTTATCCAAAACGAGAAATATTCAATGGTAATAAAGTCAAGTAATTATCGTCATTATCGTTACTTTTATTCGATCATATGGGTTATCTCATGGTTGACTAAAATATTGGTACCGTTAATGACGAATCTCCCTAACCGTGAGACACTCGTATTCATGACAAAATTATTAGACTCTATTTATTAGATAAGTATAATGGGATAATTTTCAACATACGTAAATACGGTCACGGACAAAATATGATGAAAATACAAGGCGATTTGAGACAAGACGATACAAGATACAAGACGATTTGAGTGGATGATCACTATAAATTGGACGACCACCCAAGTTTTTTACGGTGATGATAAATAAGAGTGTTGAAAACGTATTGAACGCAGTTTGAGTGACCAAATTCCACTTCAGATTGTCATGAATCACAGAAATTTCCACAGATTACTTCGGAAATTTGTTTCTGTACCCTTCTTAAAATTAAAATAAAAAAAGGTGCCCCATATTTCGATTGTATTCTTCTTGAGTGGGCTGGTAGTGAACTAGAACGTTTCGGTGGTTGGTGCGACTAGGTTAAAGGTTCTTGACCACTGGTATTCTAAGGAGTGATGTTGGGAGTATCGAGGGTTGGTCCAAATAGAACAATTTTTCTAGGCCGACGTTTCGCAATAAATGTATTGCATCTTCAGGGCTACAAAACAGAGGAGGAATACACAGGTGGAATGAACATTGGTATAGAAACATGGCTTGCTTGCACACCTTACTAATATCTATCACTTATTTCTTATATTACTTACTTACTACTTATCAAAATTATGTGGTTGTTCCATAGTGAGAATTACCTCGGGAAAGTTGTGGAAAATTGTTCTATTTGGACCAACCCTCGATACTCCCAACATCACTCCTTAGTTGGTGCGACTGTCTTGGGCTTTAACACGCGTGTTTTGCGAAAATCGATTACAACTCGTGAGTGATCTCAATTTATCGTTGGTTTATTTTTTGGCACTTTTGATCGCAAAGAATTTTTAGAGCGAATTCTGCGAACAGGCATCATTCTTGTACGAGAATTCTCGTACATCCCTCGATTTAACTGAGTTTGACAACAATGCTACTATGAGCTCCTTAGAAGTATTCACTGCGAAGGTTATCTGGTCTGATCAAAACAAAACTTGATGTCAATGCCCAAGAAAACAGACTGTTTATTTAGGTCACTGAACCCGAAAATATATACTCGTATAATGAATTTTCCTGGATTGGATTTGGCGTTATAGCAATTACGTACTTATTTTCGGTTATTTTACATCCCTCTCAAATATTCTAGTGGTGATAATTATGTGAAACTCAAGGGCTGGATTAAAATACGGAGACATTTGAACTACGAGTATCTTCCTTGGTTATGAAAATGCTTTGCCAATCGCAACATTATAAGTACCGAAGTTGAAGGCTGGACTACGAAATTTAAATAAAAAATTCAGCACCTCGAAAAACTAAGGGTCTGCTACCTCAGGAACACGAATCCGCTTCCACTATCTCAGCTTCACTAACAATACTTATGAATAAACCTTTTGTCCCTACGAAGCTGCATAATCCCCGCTGACCTGTTGTCAAGCGTTCAGTATTTTCCCATTCGCAGTGCAGTCCGTTCAGCACAAGTTGTGGGGTTTGTTTTTCAAGTAAATATTTTTCTCATCCGTAAACAACATTTCTCAATAACCAGAAGTTAGTTTATATGCACCATCGTAAATATGTGTGGGTAACCAAGATTCGCTCACCGTTTTCTAGTATAGTGAAATCGCAGATATGTACGAGTAACATACCTTGGAAAATAAGCAAGGAATGAATCCATGGACAGCCGACGAGAAGCGAAAAATTGTGAACCGTACATAGGTTCAGAGCTCTTGCTCCAAACGTAACTGTTAGGCCTCTTAATCATAGGCATCGAGGTAACGAACAGAACTGACGGAATTCGACAAAAATTGAAACTGTTATGATGTTGAACGGAAGAAAAAAATGTGAAAATGACGCGTTGTGCCCTGCAGCTCCGTTTTGAAACTAATCGAACACTTCATACGTTCCGCATTTCGCTTCAAAATAGGAGCTCTCGAAGATAATACGTATGCGAAGATAAGATTGGGCGGAAAAAATATGAGTGCGACCACGAAATACACGAAGAACAAAGTGAAATACCCGGAAAAAGTAATTTGATAATTTGGTGAGGCATTGAAATCACTTGGTGCTTCTGGAACATCCTCCTGATTCATTATTTCATACCAACGGCCTTTTCAAGTACCAATAACCCACTGAGATCTGCGCACAGTTCGGACTGATTTTTGGCTTCAACCTAAAATGAAATTGTTGATTGTTCCAACGAATTCCTCTCTCAGATGTTGCTCAAGCGAACTATCCCGAAGTGTGCTCGATGGTATCAATGATTGGAAAAAAACATGTGCATTTCACTCTCGCAGGTTCCTGAACAAATTCGCAAGGTACCAAAAAGTCCGAAATTGCAAATATGTCAAATTCGTGTTTTTGCACGACAGGATAAGACATTTCAGCTTAGGAATATTGTCATTACTCACAGCAACTGCGTTAGGTGTTTTCAAACGTAGTAGCACGATAATAGGGACTCCAGAAATGCTTGTTGGCAAAAATGACCAAAATTGAATTTTCACGCCTATGCAGGGTTACCACCAATATGTCTATACCAACGCATATAAATTATGTTTGAATTGGAATGTGCATCAGGTACTATTCGAATCGTTTCAGCCAATTGTGTTGGAAGCTGTGAATGGGCGCACCACTTGAATGCAATTTTTGCAATGAGAATATTAAAATGGAGTTTATTTTATTTAATTTTCTGAATTTTTAAAATTTACAGCTTGAATACGAGATTACTCTTACACAGTAATGGACGACGATTTCATCAGTTGAAACTACAATTTTGTCTTGTTTGTTTGTATTATCATAGCAAGGTCTGAATGAATGGAGATACACAAAACGTGTTCGTTTTCAAATTAGAGGCACTTAGAGAAAGGTGATCAAATATAGTTTGTTTACAATTTGCTCAGTAGAGTAACTTGGCGCCTTTGGCTTCATAAATCATGAAATTTGCAGGATTAACCAGAACCACCCTTCCATAACAACGAGGATGCTCAAACTACTTAAATATCGTTTTTAGAATCAAGCATGTCTCCTGGTGGTTGATAATATCATATTATGATCTGAAACATCAAATCAATCAGATCTGCCGAACTAGAGAAAGGTGCATACGCATAGCCAACTGGGGATCGCTACCACTAGGGCCAATACTTTCTAATAAGAGACCAGACTGTTTACAACAATCTTCCAAAGAAGAATCTTCTGCAGGTTCGATTTCAACTGGTTATTTCCGCAGATTGCGTTGCTCGGGAGTATCAATTTTCAAGAGAGCGTCGAATAGTGTTGCAACAGGCGTAAGGTTCTATTTATTGGAATGATAAGGTAAATGTTTTTCTATTTGTTCAGTAAATGGAAACAGCAAGTTTCAAACACCAAATATTCTCAGCTTGTGCGTGGTAGTGCAATACGGTATTATCGGTGGAGATTCACTAAAATCGTTGGGTACATGAACATTTGTTTTTATGGTCGTGAAATGAACGAGTACAAATAAACCACAAGTTAATAAATATTAACAAAGCTTTGCGAATGAACTTGACCATCGTGATTTGCTCAGTTTCAAGGAGTAGGCTGTATCAAATAGGCTCAGATGGCTATTGGAGATTTCAATAAACGAACAGGTAGTAGGAAAAGGAGCAATGAGAATTCGGGTGTAGAATTTACTGTTGTTTTCATAGCTGGAATGCTTCCGGGCATTTGACTTGAAAACTCGTGAATTCTCCACGGTTTCGAAATACTAACGATAAATACCGGGCATTTTTTATCATCAACGAGATTCCTCAGTGATGAGAGGGGGAAGGTTGGAGTCAATGGTTACCAGGGTAACCGGATCGCTACACGTGCGCCAATATAAATGCGGATATAGTCCCCTCACGGCAAAAAGGGTAGGGAATCACGAGGGGACGGTGTTATATGGATAACGGAGGGAGGCTATCGAACACACCGAAGTGGGGGTCATTAACAACCACTTTGGGAAGTAGGTATTTTATTTTGTACAGAGTGGACCGATGAGGAAAATGCTGATCTCGAGATGACTCCACTTAAGATTGTGTCGAATATCGTCATTTTGGGAGGAGGAAAGAGTGAAATGGTTAAATTAAAGACTGTTTCGATCTTCCAACAACGTATTAGTACCGAAAACCAGACGCAAGAGGCGGGTCAAATTTGACCTTATCCGACACAATACCCGACACTAAACAAAGGGGCCATTCGGAGCTTCTCTTCAACAAAACCGACCATTAACAACGGAAGAAGCTCACAAACTTGAATGAGCTGAAGGCATCAATGATCGTGTGTCACTGGATGTCATTCATATAGTCGTACGTTTAAATACGGAAATGTTATTACAACCAATAAGATGGGTTCAACTTAGATATGAGATAAATTCAAAAATGTGTACAAATAAATAGACGTGTACAGATGAATGAAAAACTACTGGTGTAAACCTCAAATCCAAAATTTTCCACGTAAATAGTCGAAATTGGGGGCTACAAATTGGTGAGTCGTTGGGAATGGCAATAACTGAAGCACACTGTAATTCGTTGTGTGGGTCATACATAGAATGGAAAGATAGGAAGTACCACGGAGGAAGGAACCAGTGTTATCTGCTGCTGATAGCATAATACGAGTTAAAGAACCTCGTTACGAAAAACCCGATAAGATGAAATGCACCGTTCAATCTGCGCGATTCTACTAATTCGACTAATTGCGAAAACTTGACATCTTTAACGTTGAAAATTGCATTTAAAAAAAAAAAAAAAAAAAAAAAAAAAAAAAAAACATACCAAATGTACAAGGTACATAAGAGTACGG
Organism: Stenodema calcarata; assembly: GCA_963920205.1. Lineage (NCBI taxonomy): Eukaryota > Metazoa > Arthropoda > Insecta > Hemiptera > Miridae > Stenodema > Stenodema calcarata. The sequence continues at coordinate 5,637,372 of OY986049.1, forward strand.
GTGAATCGCAATCGGTAGTATTCAGGTTGGTAGACTGAGCACAAACATAATTGGTTAATCGTAAACAATAACGTAATTTACGAATGAAGGTCCAATATAACCCCAATGTCAGAGGTAGGTTACTCATATAATAGAGGTATGTTCGTTGTATCTAACCAGTAACAGATCAGTGGTGATGGCCTGGATAGAGTAGACTATTACAATTGAAGCCGGTTTACTACTTATTTGATGTTTCTAACGTTAAAATGTAATCCAGTCGTGAGTAGTGGTTTTTTTTTCTTTTTCAACAGCAATGTGTTGTTGTATTAACAATATACTGATAGCGTTTCGTATTTAATCGGTTTGATGTCTAAGTGTACGTAAAGTGAAATCATTTCTCTAAATGATTAATATCAAGATCACTTGGTTATACCTATATGCAGAAAACACGAATAAGGAAGATTATAGGTACCTTTCGGGGATGGAACCCCTCCGTTCAGTCTCCCTGCAGACATCCAATGTGTCCATCAAAAGTCAAGGAGACACCAGACTCTGCCGATAGGGAAAACCTTTTGAAACTCGAACGGGCAAATGGTGAAATTGGAAACCGTCGAAGAGCGAATGACGACACGAGGTATCGGGAAATTTGAACACGGGCACCGATGAACTCAAATTTAATACCCGCGGTTTCATGTGCAAAAAAATACAATTCGTTGATCCGGTTCCGCAGAATCCCAGGAGTCTACTAGCTGTGTCAACCCGTGGCAGAGCCACGCTCGCGGGGATGAGTTGAAGGAACACGCTTGACTCAAGAGGCGAGTGCGCGTGCTCAACCCCTCCCGCGTACGCCTGCCGGTTTTCTCCCCTTGAAATTCCTCGTCTATTCCTCCCGATTCTCATCCCGGCGTCGATTGCAAATCGGATGGGGAGACCAAGGCGATTCATACGCATTCTACGGGTTCCCCAGCTGACTCGACAAAGTTCATTCATGAAAATCGTCGTTGCGACGAAGACATCTCGAGGAAACGATTCACCCAAACACTGGATTCTACCCCACAATCACATCAAGGGCCATTTTATAGCCAAAAAAGATCTAAACTTCAACATAGATCAATTTTTTGGGTTTATAATCTTTAATCTTATAAGGAAACAGTGGAATCGACCAAGAACTTTCTATTAGGACACCTCCTACAAAGTGGGTTTACGTTTCTAGATACGTAGAATCGGAAAATCGCGGTTCTAAACCTTTGAAATGTGGGTTACTGACTCGGATTTGGGGCTGGATACCATTTTTCGCACACCAGATTCTCGTTACTATTGTACGAGCATCAATTAGACTCACAGTGGATTCGACGCATCTTAGGAACTGACAAAGAAGGCAGACCTGAGCCTGAATACTGTACTATTCACAAAAAATGTTGAAATTTTGCATGAAACTACAGTTAAGTTGGCAAAGTTGGAAGCCACTCCTGATCATATGAAAGAGCCCTAAGCCTAAGTTCTGTATTTACCCAAACTTCTGAAATTTTGCAATGCCATTCAAAGAGACTACACAGTTAGGTTGATAAGAGAAGTCGCTCTTGATACTAAATACTTTGCTATTCACTATAACTGCTAGCATTTGGCCTTAGGCCTCATGAGTGGGACTACGCAGTAACGTTGACAACATGTGAAGCAACTCCAGATCAGATGAAAGAGTCCTGTGCCTTAATACTGTACTCTACGCTATAACTGCTGATATTTGGTGTGATCCCTCAGTGAGACTACATAGTAAATGAGACTACACATTAAGGTTGACAAGAGGAGAAGAGAAGTCATTTGACAATAGCCCTCAGCGAGACTACACAGTAACGGTGACAACTTGTGAGGCCACTCCAGATCAGTTGAAAGAGCCCTGAGATCAAATCCTCTGTTTACCTCAACTTCTTAAATTGTGCATTAGGTCTCTGCCAGTAAGTTAACAACATGTGAGGCCGGTCCTGATTAGATGAAAGAACCCTGAGGTTAAATACTGTACCATTCTCAAAAACTGCTGACATTTGGCATGAGGCCTCAGAGAGACTACACAGTGACGTTGACAATATGTGAAGCCACTCGTCATCAGATGAAAGAGCCCCTGAGACTAGATTCTCTCTCTATTTACCCAAAATTCTGAAATTGTGCAGGTAATATCATGGATTATTATAATTTACTTTGTTTTCCCTAAATAAAGTTGTTTCTCTTATGATGTCATAGTTGTGTCTATACCAAACTAAGCTGTAACCTACCTATTAAAAACATATAGAATCCATCTATATACCATCTTATGTGCTGATTGACCCGCTCCTCAATATTAATTCACGTATTAAATAACGTAACAGTGCATGATGTCTCTGCCAGTATGGATGGCGAATTGGAAGAGCCCTGAGCCTAAATACTGTACTATTCACTATAATTGGTGACATTTTGGCATTAGGCTTCTGAGATACTAAACAGTAAGGTTGAAAACACGTGAAGCCACTCGTCATCGGATGAAAGAGCCCTGAGACTGGATCCTCTATTTACCCAAAGTTCTAAAATTGTGCATGATGTCTCTTCCAGTAATACTGTACTCACTTCAACTTAACTGCTGACATTTGGCATGAAGCCTCAGTGAGTTACATAGTAAGGTTGACATGATAGGGGAAGCCACTCCTGATCAGACAAAGAGCTCTGAACTAAATCCTCTTTTTATCGAAACTTCTGAAATTGGGCATGAAGCCTTATCAATACAACACAGTAAGAACGACAAGGTGGGAAGCCACCCATGATCAGCTGAAAGAGCTCTGAGCCTAAATTGATACAACGTACAGTTTCATGTTTTATGTCAGTTATTACAACACTATTGTTCCAAGCGCCTACGCCGAAATCACAAGTTGAAGACAATTTTACACAAATTTGAGAAAAACCCCTTAAACACGTGTAAAATGACTTCACGATCATGAGAGCCCAAACAAGTTTTGACACACAAGTGTAAACAGACGGGGCTTTACCAAAAGAATGGTTGAAGAGATTATACTGCTAAAGATCTAATCTTCCAATTACAGGAAATATTTCATTAGCTTATTGGGAACAGGGAAAAATAAGGATGAAAATACCTCTTAGGGACCATTTTCGTTGGAAATGAGGAGGAAGTTTCCAAAATTTGGAGTAGACGAGAATGTATTTGTATTGTAATATGTAAAATGTATTGGCCAGTCGGAGATTTCCTGAGTTTGATTTATTCTCCGTTTCAGTGAATGCTTTGTTGTATGCGAACTTAAACACGAGCAGTTTACTGTATTTCTCCGCTCGTGCGCGACTTGTTGGTTATTCTCGGTTACAGCTAAAAACCTAACCTCACGAAGTTAAAAGTTTCCGTTCGAATTTCAACCCTTTTACTCTCTCTGAAGAATTGGCGCATTGAGTTACCATTCAGTTGAACATTGATTATCCTTTCATTTCGGAAATGAGTTAGACTACATGGGAGCCCATAACAGCTCAAGCTGCACAGATTTATAATCATGTTTCACTACAAGTTACCTGACGTAAGCAGAAAGGGTGGAAAGGATTGTAAAAACACGAACGTGAATGTAGCGCTCCACCGCAATAATACGAGAAGTTTCCCTAAGTATCGGTGTACGGCAAACTACATACACTAGTAGATGCTCAACAGCTTGTTTAGTTCCGCCTGCCTCTGCTGTAAACTTTTCAAAAAATAAATATTATGAAGTGTGGTAAACTAGAACTGAACTTACTTGTTACTTTTGGAGAGATTGGGGTCACTGGTCTTCCTTCGTTCCCGGAGCTGCCTCTGTAAAAAATGAATAAATACAAATTAAGGGATGACAAACATAGAAACAGTGACCATCTGAAAATACCATGAAAATTTGTTTTGTAAATCAGACTTGAGGGTACTACTGGGGTTTGCGCCTGCGAATAAGCTACAATGGCTTTGAGCTTAATCGAATTGATATATTTTAACCATTTGACTAATGGAAGTTTGATTAAATTCAGATAAATAAACCGGAATTATTGTGTGAGTCAAAGATATAACATTTCCGGCAGCGCAAGTCGAAGGTTACCATAGTTTTTAGACTGAATGCATATGGGAGCATCTCTAGGGGTCGTAGCGCATTGTTGAGGATTGCCTGTGTTCTTGTGCTTTGTGCTGTTGTAATAAAAGTTTCTGAATGTTCCTAAAAGTTGCTGTCAGATGTTTCTTGCACGTATAATACCTGCAAGTTTCATCGGAATATCATGATTAGGACCGGGGTTAAGACTTGTAGCAACGATTTAACGGCACACGGACATGGAACGAAATCAGTTCAGAAAGGTCGGGAACGCCAAATGTGAGTGCAAATTTTGATTTTAGAGCATAAACTCTGTCAACTTGAAAGGAGTAGAACCTCAGCGACAAGCATCATCTACTAATTAATAATTCTCCAGTGAAGTAAACAAGAAAGGTTCTGGAGAAAATCAAAATTTGATTAGATACTAGATTTTTATATTCAAAATAAAAATTTAGAATTCAGTTTGATCAGAGACAAGATGAAATCCTCAATGCGATAAAGAAGGTATAAAACGGGTGAAAGGGATCTGCATCAAACTCAAGTTGCCTACGATTCATCTTCCTGTACCAAATGTCAAAGACTGCCCACTTTATCTTGGATTTTGAGCACAATAGCGACCGTGGGAACAACCGGAGAAAATCTAACTAGCCAGGAGCGAGTGACAATTGTACAATTCTCAACAATAGAGATGTGATATCCCACGGACTAGAGCTGAAATCCAACTAATCCATCAAGGTCCTATACACAGAATGAAATGACGAAACAGACGATTTCAAAAGTGATGAACATGTAGTTGCCTACGAACACCCTTTGACTATCTAATCGATGGATGAAGGATCGGTGAATTACTTTAAATGTTAAATATTAGTTTGGAATAAGGGAGACAATTTTTCAATATTTTTGGAAATAAAGATGCTGTTTTTGACACCGGTAGTTTGACAAGAACTCCGCCCAACATAAGTACTGTCCTTGACTCACAAAGTTTGCTTTGATAGATTGGTTTTTTTTTCTTCCCTCGAAGGCAGGTTTCAGCCATAACTTCCGCCAGATGTCCTTTAAGAGGGACTTCGTGGATCGATTCGAACAGACGACTTGGCAAACAACTTCTACCTTATCAGACTCGAAATTTCATGATGATCACACGCCTCAATGGTTCCCTTGTATAAAAATGTAGCAAGCCAGTACATAACTTGTGTAAGATCAATACATATTGATCATAGAGATTGTGAACTCTGGAAACATGTCATATAGAAGGAAACTGGCAATAATAATCGAAAAGGAAACTCCAATTGACGGCAGGTAGAGATCAACGATCCCTTTTCTGCAGGGGAAATAGGCGCAGGCGGCGTGAGTAATTTAGTGAGACGTTGAAATGTTACCAGCAACAAGGATAATAATATCCTTGTATACAAGAAGCTGGTCAAGCTATTTTTTCTTACCTTCAAGGAAGGCTGTAATTAGCAGAGTCTATTTTATTTGTTTCAACATTGAGATTTGAAAATGTCGCTTTGTGGGAGAATGACCCATATACTTATTTATGTTCGTATGAACCAAAAGTATATCCTAGGATATACTCTGAATCAACTGAAACACGCGTTGGTTAAAGTTGGAAAAGGAGGAGGTAGAAGGCAGAGTCAGGTCGGACCTCGCTCGCTATGATATCACATTCAAAAGGTAAATGTCATGAGGAACTGACTTGTCAACCTGATAACATTCGAAATCAAATGCGTCGGGAGTCGACGGACAAAACGGCGAGGGAATGTCGCGCTCCAGCACAATTTTGCTCGACTCCAACAGCCTGAAGTCGGAAGCACCCACAGCAGGGGCACAAGTGACCGTAGGAGGCATTTAACAAACGACCATTGTCCACAGTATTTATTTACACGAATTGATAATGTAATATGAGTTAGTTAACTTGCACCAATAGTTGACCGATAGTAGAGGGAATAGCGCAATAGTTAATCTCTAAGACCGCAACTCAATTTCTTCACTATGTCACATCCCACGATCGACAGGTTTCTTACAGGAAACCTCTGCGGAAGTTGGCGTTGTCGAGAAAACTCCTACATTCGTGGTATCACTGTTCGTTACCAGTTCCGTCGAAGTCGAAACATTCATACATTTCCAATTTCGAGCTCACAGTACTTACCTTTTTGCAACCGTTACCTGAATGCAATTTATCTACACGGAATCCGCTTATAAATAAGTCGTTTGATTGGGTGAGGAAAACTAAGTGCATGTCGAATAACCTTCGAACCTTGAAATTGTCCAATACGATTCGCATCTGCTGACTTGTAGCTGATGCACTTGATATAAGGTGGTTCCTTTCAATTAGTAACACCATTCAGCTTGTTGCCATTTTACAGTATCCAGCTTCTTCAATATGATCACCAATCAGCAGTAAGGATGAATAATCAATGTTGCAATCGTCGTTTACCTATTGCTGACCTCTTCGTGTACAACAGGTGCATTACTCTACTTGGAGGCCCAAGCACACTTGACGGGACACCTGCCGTACATCCAACTTATACCAGGCATGACATGACACATCTGACGTGGATATGATTTCACAATCAGGAAGTACAGCTTCGGCAAATCTCTTCAAGACACTGACACCACACATTGCTGATGGCAATGAAATAGCACATCCTACTTTCCGAATAATTTGCATTTGTATGGGTGATGCGAACAACTTGGGCTATAGAGACCATTTTTTGCCCCTTCAATCAATAACAAAGGACTTTCAAAATATTCATCACAACCATTAGTCACGGCCGAATCCAAAGCAAATGTACATAGATATAATATCATATAATATAATGTAGATATAATGTATCATATAATATTGAAGTTAGCTACTCACTTCACAGCAAATTGTTGATTGGGTCAATGGACGATTTTGAAAATGCAATTTGAAAAATATAAATATACCTAATACCTAGAAAGTTGTTTGTCAACAATAGTACAAGTTTTGGCCCGCAGTAATTTACCCAAGCGCGGAATTTATGTTCCCTCCGTTGATGCTACACAATTTATCAAAACCGTTAGGTTACTCTAATTAAGGGCACATCGAATAGTACGTTCATACTGTTGAGTATAGGTCAGGTTCGCGAGAAAAAAATATTTTAAAATAGCCGACTGACTAATAATATTAGCATGTGAGGACAAGCCAAGTGACTGAATTAGATCCTAAATGCTCGACCCATATTTTACTCGTATGACGCTCGCGATAGCAATTTTCATGGAGACGGTTTTCCAAAACTTAGCGGCTGGTAGTGCAGCTTATAGGAACGAGATTCTGACATCATTCAATGTTGGTGGACGCTGAGTGTTAGTAAAGTGATGAGTAAGCATTGCAAAGACTTGATAATATCATATTATGTTGGACATGTTACTGAGGGTTTTATTTATATGTTAAAAATACTATGCACGGGGTTTCATCACGCGAGAATTTCCTGAAAGATAACAGGCCCACATTTCTTAACGGTACTGTAAGTCGAACTCAACTTGTTTCGGATTTTGCCTGCTAAGTTAGAGTCATTTAGCCAGAAAACATTTCATCAACATGAAGTCCTACTAAATGCAGGTTTGACCAATCAGATCAGCAAAATACCTCCAGATTCTGACCAATTCGCTGAGTCCACTTACTGAGTGCATTTACTTTACCAAAAATAATCTTCTTTCCGACTCACGCAATTTATATAGATTTTAGAGCATTTCCAGTTAAGCATGAGACAATTGTCGCAGTAACGTAGATTCGGTTTAACGAACGTAGATAGATTATTTTAGTGCTTAATTAATTACCTAAAAATAAAAAACAAAAGAAGTCATGCAGCATGACTATAGAGCGAGGTTTTGAAAAAACTGGTTTTATGTAAAATATATCCATTTTACTGTTTTTTTTTTTAAACAAATTTTGTTTCCTATTTGCCGAGTAACACCTCAACTTATAGGTTTATCAACGCTGAACACGATGGTGAAGTGTGATATCTCATTATTCCGTTATCAGATTAGAGCGGACTAACCACGAAGAACATCTCAAGTATGAACCACGTTTCTTCATTTTCAAAGTGCTCCAGTTTGAAAACGAAAGAATATAGTAATTCTGATTTCACCATCGTGTTCAGCGTAAAAAAACCTTTAAAATAAGGTGTCACTTGTTAGACTGTTTCTTTTTTGGGAATTTATGAGGAATTTTTCCCCAAAAAAACTCCCCAAAACCCCCCCTAGAGTGGTCCGATTCTGCCCATTCTCGAACTCAGCCTTTCGATTGCCAAAAACGGATTAGTTGTGCAAATTTGAATGTTCTATCTCAATTCTATTGAGAATTATCATCTGGAATGACACATAGATAAATATATAATATGTATCTATATTATATCTATATGTATATTATACATATGATTTTTGGTGTGTCTTGGGAGTGAATTCAGGATGGTCTGGAACGGAATTTGGTACGAAAAGTTCGGAAATTGGGGATTTGAAAATTTTGGACCGAGAACAATAGCTTCTGTTTCTTCGAAAATTCGCTGAAACTACGGAATAAGTACATTTACCGACGATAAAATCAATACCACGTACGTTGTGAAGTTCAAACATCGATTTAGCATTTTAATTTCCATGGATAATTAATTCCTCGTCAGGCGTTACCACAGGCGCCATCCGAGAATCAATCAATCTGAATAAGGTTTCCAGAGTAATCTCCACCAACTACCAATTCAAGTCCCTTTTACAGTAACACGAACAAGGGCAACTGAACGAATTGTTAGAAATCAAGGATATAAGTTGATTTGGAAGCAGATATAAACAATTATTGTCTTCATGTGATCTAAAATGGAAACACAGTAGTTCGCCAATTTCAAATCAAGTTTCGAGCAACATTAAATTTGAGAATAAGTACCTGAGGGCTCATTAATTATAATTATGACAGCGAAATCTCATTGCATTGTAAAAGCTGTTTAATTAGCTCATTAATTACAATGTTGAATAGAAAAATCGCATTGCGACGAATTATAATCAATCCCACGGCGGATTGTGAAAACGGTTTGATGGTTAAAGGGATGAAATCCGAAATGAGCGGATGAAATCGATTGAGCTTCTTTTCAGTGGAGGAAGGAAGTGAGTTTCGGAAGCGGAGATTACGAGTGGAGACCGACCTTGCGGATTGACCTACGTCAATAAATATCAGACTAATGAAGGTGGACTCCGGCTCCGGAAACGGGAGGAGGGGGAAAAGGCATCAGCAGGGAAACGGAATGAAAGGCATCAATCTAAGAAACGCCTTTAGGTAATATCGCGTCACGTGGGTTCCGAGGGGAAGATAAGCGGTTTTTACCTCATCTAAAAAACTTCTTGATGGATGAACTCATCCTCGTGACCTGCGCCCGCCCCTATCAGCGAATTTCCGGCGAAGAGCCCTTACGAGTCGATAAACAACGAATATTTCTGCTAAGTATATGAGAACAACAACCTACTAAGGTGTTTATATGGTGATATTATTTTTATATTGCACGACCGGCTATTCACTTGGAAAAAATCTATTTATTTCAAAGTATTTACGGATAGAGAGCTATTAAGATGAACGAGTCACGCGAATTCTGACCTACTTTTATGTGAGGTTCAGCAAAGCTCTCAGAACCGCCTCAAACCAACGAGTTTTCGACGGTTCATTTATTCGTTGATCTCTGAATTATGGATTCGTCAAGATACTATTTTGCATTAATTGATAATTACCAAAGCCAGTTTCCAACTCGTCATAGTAACCCACTGCGGATATTCCGCCAAGTCACGAGAACGCTGCTAAATCTTTCACTACTTTCATTATTTTCTGTCAAGATCTATGAAATGAATGGAGTGATGAGGAGTACCTCAGTTCCAACCAAAATTCCGGCCGATTTAACAATAATTAATCATTTATTTGTGTTGATGTACAAGGGTTTTTACTGTACCAACGACGCCAATCATTTTTATCACAAAAATACTTTAAAATTCTCTGGATCACAATCTATTGAAATTCGTATGAAACACTAAGAAGTTCCACCTATAAAGACCTATACTTGAAATTTTTCATTTAAGATGAATGGGAAGGTTTCATAATATGAAAACTTTGCATTCATCTTAAATGAAATAAAGGAGACATATTATATGAAAAGTTTCAAGTATTCAATTCGATTTCGAATTCCGCGTATCTTAAAACGTACACCCACCACTTTGAGGGGATCAAAGAAAAATGTTTTTGGGTCGATTCCAATAATTCGCCATTGAAAAATTGAATAAACAAAAATCGCATCTCCTTTATTTCTTACCCCCAGAAACTAGTAATAACAGTTTCATCCCTTGATCTGTAGCACAGTTTTTTCTCTCAGCGATACATTGGGTCATTAAAATTATTTGCAAGTCCACCCACACAATTCTGCAGGTGCCAATTTTGACCCCAAAACTCGACTTTGGCTGATTTTCGACTATTTTCGATGGAAAAGAGTGTCGCAGACGGCGTCCTAACGTATTTCAACATTCGTTATACGGACTCTACGTATCTTAATCGGTATTAGGTTTAGGGTGTTTTGGGTGATATCGAGCCACACATTTCGAAAATTCGATCATTAGTGATGCATGATTGGATCTTTTCAGTTTTGGGTATGTTTTTGGTTTCTTCTGTCACATTTAAGCTTCTCGAACTTCATTCACACGTCAAATTTACACGAATTTCATTTGGTATAATAAATTGGTCCGAGGCTGGATCAACAAAACGAAAACAAACCAGAAATCAGGAAGGTGGGATGTTGATATGGTGTTGGACGAGGTCAGTTTTGTCATCGTCAGTCAGAAATGGTCCAATGTCGTCCGGAAATGTGAAGGTTGCAGATTCGAATCTCATGTTGATTCTACTACTTCCGTGTATACTTCAGAGTGAATAGTTCCAGTACCCTGAATAAATATGTGATTCGAGCCAATACCTTGAATAAATATGTGATTCATAGACGTGTGTGATTAATGACATTCGATTGGTAAAAAAAAATGTACCTACATTCACTATTAGGGTTTCACTTTGGACAGTGAATGACTCATTCTGATTGATAAGGTTATCCGGCTAAACCAGTAGGCGTAAGTAGGAGTGGAGTATAATGGATACGAAATTAACTTACTTTTTGGTGTATCCGCTCCTTGTAACTCTCCGACCTGTTGATTGGGTTGGATGGCCTACTTTTAGGTACATGTTGCGATCTGAAACAAATATGGAGAAAATATCAATAAACGGCAGTCACCAGTAAGTTAGCGGGTAGCGGTGAGAACCTGAAACAACGACAACATTAGTGAATGTTTATAAAGTGTACAGTGTAAAATAACTCAATTATCGATCAAAATAGACGAAAGTGAACCATCTTTGTAACATCAACTGGATTAATCCGAAGAATAATGTAGAGAAAACTAGGAACAAGCGAAGAAGAAACTCTCGGCCACTCATGAGCAATTTCTGAAGCTACATAACTTAACCTTGATTTACATCTATTTATGCGAATATTCCACAGTATTCTAACAACAAATTTTGAAAATTTTTAGGCCCAACTTTTACCTACTACCAAATTTTCTATTAATCAAATCCCTACCTTTATTCTAGTGGGTTGCACGGGATTCATATAAATTTTTTTAGATGCGGAAATTCAATTTTGGTTCATAATTTCATTCGTTTCTATGGTTTTAGTGAAATTTTGAGAAAAAGAATCAAGTGTATTTTTGAAGAGGTAATTTCGCCTGTGTTTCGTAATCCCAAAATGGACCTCCAATTTTGGTATTAAGTGTACTTGGTATGTTGTTCCGCACAATACCTGACGTCAGAAGCAAGAATGTAAAATTTAGGGTTCAATTCAGGATCCATGTACCTACAGTACATTTTGGTGTTATTGCCACAGCGGATTTTTCGGGTTAGGAGATTCGATGCGTTGGTGGGCCAAATCTGCCCCAATAGCCAACATTCATTCAAAATAGATATTTTTCTTATTCAGTTGAAACTAGGTCAAGGGTGTCCAGTATGTAACATTAAAGTGACCGACATTGTGAATCAAATCAACATTGATGTGACCACGACGTCATCATCAATCATTATCTGTCAGGTCGACGGCAGAAATCTGTCGCGGTTTCGTCAAGCAGACGATGCCAACTATCAGACAACACTATTTTCAGTTACACAATTGAATGACCCTCAACACCCATAATAATTGAACTTAAAATTACCGGACCGAAATCAGAACATTTTCGTGCCTAAATTCGGAATTATTCATCGTGCACCAAGCACTGCATCATTATGGTGGATCTATGATGTAGAGTGGTATTCGGAATGCATTTAAAGAAAATTAATACTGACAAGTTTTCAAAAGATGAAGGTCCTAAGTTTTGAAGCGATTGGCATAGTGCATTTTGGTCGACCACAAATGTGATTTGCCAGAGTAAACATTGCAGAAGATAATGTTCAAGGGGTTCGTCAGAGGCGAAGTTCGTAGGGTTGTACCTTCCATATTTTCCATATTGAGAAACCTCATATCACTGGGCTGAGACGAAAACTAAACTTAGCCCCTTTGAACGTTCCAAAATGACGCTCACATAAAAGAAGAGAAAAATTGTTTTTAGCGAAGTAATTGCGCTTTGGAAACGAGGAGCAGTATCAAAGAACACCCAACATCTTGATTACATGAATAACACCGAAACAAATGATTTGATGTCAGTGAAAACTAGGGAACCTATCAACTATCACAGTCACCGCTCAACGATAAGTGATGATATTATTATTATTACTACATTGTACACTATTTCGAATGCAACGAAAATACTTACAGACTTAAACTTTGCTTCCTGAGAAAAGTTGAAGGTTTAGTAATACTGCATTCCATTACCAGTGAGAGAATTGTGCTGAAGTCAAATTCACGTGGTCGATACTTGAATCAATTTTGATTTCATGAGGAAAAATCAATGATTGCAAGTTTGTCGGATAACTTGGAAACCACGTTCTATAATAACTAAGGACTGGATTCGTGAATTTCTATTTTGTACGAAATTTAAAAATAGTTCGATATTAACCAGATTCGAGGTCAATTGGAATCGTGATGGTAAATACGAAAGACATGAAACTACTTGAACTGGGATTCAACACCAATTTTCAAAGGCCTATTTACGGTACTTTCATTGCCGTTGTGAAATAGATGCACCTCCAGTTGGTATTTAAACTTCTACCGTCGTGTTTGAATCACAGTTACGAGTATTTCCTCTGTCAATGAGATTTTTTTTGCCCTCTCAAGGCTACTAAACGTATTTAAAAGTTCAAGGGAATGCTACCAGAAAAACCACTTCTACTGGAGCCAGTGCACATTCGATGAGGTGAAATAGAGCAACGTTATACAAACGGCCAGCACTTAGCTAGACAATTAAAGATTTTAATGAAACAAAATAGAAAATAAACATTTTCCGGAAATACGAGCTTGAAAAATTTTGAACCGAGAACAAAGCTTTATTTTCTTCGAAAATTAGCTAAAACGAAGATGTTTCAGTCAAAAAAACGAATTTGGCATTAAAAGGCGACAATATAGTAGCACAACTCGCCTTCCACAGCACACATTTCAGTGGACTCCCTTCAGATCTGAGAGATACGTCACCCACTGACCTCTTTGAATAACAGGGGAAACTAAATCAGATAAATGGTCTGTTCAAATTTCCAACAAACTGATCGAAATCTATGAATGAAATTATTATAATATCTTCTTAACTTGATTGTATTTATAGAGCATTAGCGGGGTTTCATTTGTATTGACCCCTGTCCAGCAATAATAATTATTGGTAACAAGAATTACCAACGAACAAACGTTCAAAATCACAAACAACTTACAAATTATTATATTGATTCAAGATAAGCTGTAAAAATTGGTCTGTTAGTTTTCCTTGAAATTTTTTCTGTTAACTTTTTTTCTGTTAAAAATTTTGCTGTTTTTCAGGATATGCTGTAAAAATTTCCAATATCCAAACCTACAAATTAGTATAATCACGAAATGCTGTAAAAATGTTTCCGGTACACCTGTAACAATAACTTTTATTAATTCTACATTATGAAACTGATTTTAGGCCCTGATGATGGAGAAATAAATTCTTCGAAACGTTGGCACATAAAACATCTCTCATTAGACCGACCCTCGACATGCCCCACCATTACTTTGGTTAATAGATTCACTCTTGAATAGTATGAGCGATGATGTGACGCTACCAAAACCGTTCTTGTTTTATCCGTAATTAAAATTTTTGTTTGTCCAGAAAAGTGAAGTTTTTCACTTCTAGGCTGACGATATTTCGAACGTTCTTGGTTTGAAACCTGAAATCACCTCAAATTGACTAAAATAGTATCTGAAATCCTAAAGTAGCCTCGCAGTCTTGTGTTATTCACGAATTCGATGAGTGTTTGACCTAAAAGTTTGGTCCATAATAATAACAATACAATAAAACAGTTTCAAGATCAAGTGGGGCGATTCAACTACTTACGTCGGTAAACTCCGCTTCCTATGGAAAAGTGAAGGTTGAGAATTTGCGTTTTCCATGATGAGTCAAAATACGTAAAATGGTTCACATTCACAATCGAATTTCGAGGCGAAAACGAAAAAAAAAAATTCACCCAGTTGGTGAGACGAGCGTTGACGGAATGGGGAGGGAGAAACCACGGGGCGGTGGATATGCGAAGTGGGGGGCAGTGCGGGGGCGGTGGCTTGCGCCCTCAGGTCATCCCCCGTCCTGCCCTCAGGTCGCCCCCCCCCCCCCTTCCAGCCCTCAATCACTCCATACTCTCCGTTCTCACCTCAATGGCACACACACACACACGTACGATAGATAGGAGTGGGGGGGGGGGGGTGTTCACGTAGTGACGAGGGGGAAATGTCATCGTATGCGAGACTGAGAGACCTCGAACCAGAAGATACTTGAATCGCGGGGTGTCCCACTCGGAGCTCTCAACCGAATTAAAACGAGCGCATATCGTACACTGACACACAACTCCGGCGTTTAATATTATTCGGAGCGACCTGAATTAGTGGAGTCACGTGAAAACCCTCGACTTTTCTCCGCGAACAGCGAAACTCCAAAGACGAAAAATCTCAACTTGAATGAAAAATAATTTTAAGCCTCGAAGGCGGTTCAAAGGACGTATATGCCATTTCCGATTTTGATTTATTGTCTTCAAATTTTGTCGGCTCCAACAACGTAGGATTATAAAATGGAAAAAATTAAATAAATAAACATGGCTATAAGAGGTATAATTTTCGAAGAAATAACTGGTTTCATGTAAAATGTCTGCATTTTACTAATTTTTTAACAAATCGCACCCCGGCGAGAAAAGTGACACTTCTCAGAAAACCCAACTTTTCAGGAGAGCCAAGGTCACTGATGATGCCGCAACAGTCTTGAAACCTTCTCGAGGGAGAAGTGACACTTCCGCTCTCGAGCGTTAGTTTTTGAAAATACCGAAATAATTCCTTTCCTAACCGCTAGAGGGCAGTCACAAGTCTCTAATTCAGGCCCTAACTCTAAATCCACAATTTGGCAGAAGTGTCACTTTTCTCGCCGGGGTGCGAAATGTGCTCTCCTTTTTAAGCCGAGTACCTACCACCTCAGTTTATAGAATTTGCAACGCTGAACACGATGGTGAAGTCAGAATGGCGATATCTCATTCCGTTATTACATTAGAGCAGATGAAACGAGAATAACATCTCAAGTAACAACCACTTCGAATTCATTCCATGAATTATGAAAAAATACAACTGGTATAGTAATACAAAAAGAGAAAATTTAGAAGAAAAAAATTATTATTAATCTGTACCATTGATTCCACATTGAATCATTCATAATGCTCAACTGAAGGCAATGCATGCGTTGTTGAGCATCAGTCTCAAGCCTACTAGATGACTGGTAGGCCCTAACCATCCCTACCGTACCTCAATGAATTATTCAAATTCTCACCATTTTGTTCAGTTTTTTATTGGAAGATCAAGAAAGATAATCGAATTGGATGTGGCGAGACTTCGTCTCTTTGTTCGATCTCCTGCACTCGTTCTTGAGAGCGGCCCAACATCAACAAGCCCATTGAACTTTGGCTCAAGTCCCAGTTCGGAACTGTGTTGGACGCCGAGGAGTGGCAGTGAATCATATCCGATCGTGGGTGACAAGAGTTTCGCTCTGTCCTCCAAGTCAGTATTTTATAGGTAACAACGCCGCTCCTATCATGGATTCATGTGTTTCCGTTTTGAGTCACGACACTCATCGATGAAGACCTCGATTATTCATCTGTGACCATTTAGGTGGACATATCATCTCGAGATGCATATGTTGCTGCCTGTACCGTTTCTTTCGTCATCAACATCTATTTTGGTAACATAACGGAACCATTGGCTCTTATAAAATCATTCATTGGAACTCGGTTTTCGGATTAGGTATCGCACCTTCATCACATTTATAACAAAAGTAAGTTATAAAAGAATAAAGTTACAGGAGGGAATAACTTGCACATATAAGTTGGCCAGTGGGCGGAAGTTCAAGACCGTGTAAATATACAGAATGACCATATGAGAAAATGTTCCAAGTAACCTTCAGACTAGTCGAACTTCTCAACACGCTGAAATGTACACTTAACCTAGAAAATAGCTAATAACCAAACAAATAGCTATTTTGCATCACTGGCGCCACTGATGGCACATAACCAACACGTCTTATTTTTCCAAGTTTGAAGATTGATATAGTATTCCAAAATGTATTTTTGAAAAGAAAAAGTTACATACACATACTTGTTACCGGAGTATTTTTTTGCAACAATCATAAAACGACTTGAATTAGACACATTTCTTCTTTGGCAAGGATGGGTTTTCTCCCGAGAATGAATCACAAATGTCAACGACTGAAAAGGCGTTAGTAGGATTTCTCATAGACAACCAGTCCGTACCTAGCCGGAGACTTGTAATTGGTTTCCGACAATAATTTACCACTCGTTGGATTGCTTCAGTAAATCTCACGCTACCACAATGTCTTTTCTCATGCCTTCGCGGTAATAATTTCATAATGGGCCCGACGTATGACCTAATACTCGAATGCAAATAATGTTTTTATCAATGGTACCCATACTCTAGAAGACACAACTGTTCCTTCTTTACACGGCAATCCTATCTTTTGGAAAAGATGTACGAAAATCCTCTAGTGAGATTGTCAAGTGGACTAAGATGTGGAGAATGAAGCTGAGCGAATCAAAATCAGTTCCCATTAACTTCACACACCGAAGAATCTCAGTCTTAGATGTTGAGATCAACTCTTAGATGTTGAGATTAAGGGATAACCCTTCTGTTATCATCGTTAACCTTCTGTTATTACCGTTTGCTATCCCCTGTTCGAAACCCCAATGTGACATTTACATCATCTTATAATGTAAGTACCTACCTAGCATAAGAATTCCATCTCTATAGTACATTGCTGTTGGTAATAATATTACTTCTACTTCCTCTGGTAGATATCCGCATGAATAGGGCCCAGTTCCTGGGCAGAAACGTCGTGGAATAAAAACCTTCAAACAAACGACTAGTACTTGGTCATTCAACGCATCCATATACTTCCACTAGTCATCAAGATCATAACATTAATTAATTATTAAACCATTACAATAACTTGGAATTTGCAATCTGAGTTTTACGAGTTCTATAGAGTTCTCGTAGTTCTACAGAGTGGAAAAAGAGGGATAGGAGAAAAAGAAACACGTAGTTAGTAATTCGATTTCTACTCCAGCCTTTGCGATGAAGGCCTACATTTATAAAGAATAATAAATCACAGCATCATAATAACTGTAATTCACTTCTCTCATTTCGTTTGTCAAATCCTTCCAAGACAGGAATAAAATTCAGTGAACTAGCAGTTCAGTACTTCATTGTTTTCGAGATTGTAAATGAAGATGACTGCTCAGGAACAGAGTAGGTATGTCATACAATTTTCTAAAATGTAAGAATGGATTCTAAAAGCTTTGAAACGGATTGGTGTAGGGAAAATTCCTTGTTCTTGTCCTAGATATCACCTACAAAATATATATCAAAGAGAGACTTTACGAAGGAGATGTGAACTTGAATCCTAATTGAATGAATTAGACGGTCCCCACCTAATTTAATTGAATTTCACTACAGAAGGGGTCACCACCCTGTCACGCGAATAGATACGCCACTGATATACTCGGCCGATGAAGTTTCAACCTGGATATTTTCCAAGGGCTACTCAGATCGGTTGCAGGATGGAAGGTTTTCATATATTCGATGTATTTGAGTAGACAATTGCTCTTCTTGAAGGTCCATTCGAACTCAACCAAACACCTCGTTTCGATATGAAGTTAACTCCATAGTATGCTGGATAACAAGATGAACAGTGCATTATCAGTTCTGCAGCAACACCTGCACTAGGAATCCAGTGAGTCAGCCTCCTTGACCAAGCAGCCAGTCCCCGTCCTTCCAAGTTAAATTACATACACCTTATTTGGCCGATTGAACAAGTGATCTTTCGACATTTCTCGTACCGACCACACCAATTAATAAAACTGGTCACACCGACGGCGGTGCTTTACAGGAAAAACATTCCTAGAACGGTAAAATAAATCACTAAGTTCTAGGATTCATAGGTACGATGAAAGAACGACCATACAAGGATCATGCAGATGAAACGCATTGAAATTCCACAGTCGAGGTATTTCTCATTGAGACATTTCAAATTAACGATGTGTAGGGTGTATTCAATGAGGTACCTATCAAGAAGATTTTTGCTTGCAACCTATCTAAGCATTTGAGTTGATTCTCGAAGTGATTTCTAAAGATACAAAATGTGGAACTAAAGATAGAAAATGTCCCAATGTTTTGCAGACTCGTATGCAAGCGCTTAAGCATGATTTTTAAGTACAACTAATCCCTAACAAAGTAATTGTAACTCATTAGATCACTCGCGACGAGGTTGTGGAAACCCATTTCAATAAAAAACGGAGGTATAGAGTGAGAGAGTCTATTTCCACGAAAATAATGAGTACAATTGTTAAATCGATTTCGACGATTAGGTCATCATCAGTAAGTTCAGTAAGAGTTCATGTTTGTTACTGATGATGACCTAATCGTCGAAATCGATTTAACAACTGTACTCATTATTTTCGTGGAAATAGATTCTCTCACTCTATACCTCCGTTTTTTATTAATTGTAACTCCGTCTGTGTGCATCCCACGATAATCGTTCACCGCTCGTAGGAATCGTCAGACGTTATAGAGTAGTTTCATGATTACCAGAAAAAACGTTCCTTCAGTGGCAGATGAGCTGTACCGGATGAAAAAATAAGGGCAAACAATGTAGTCAGCAACACAACTACGAGTTTCAGATTTCAAACATTTGGTGTCGATTTTGGTCGAGAAGGTTGATTTCATCCTAAATGAAATCCTAAATGAACTCCTCAATTCGATTTAAATTCAATCTTTTAGTTCATTATTTACCTGATTCACACTATTCACGAATCTTATTTAATACAATTTAGTACATTGAGAACATCAATTGAAATCCACAGTCGTGCAGCATGGCTATAAGAGCGGATTTTCGAAGAAATAATTGGTTTTATGTGAAATGTTGAATCTGCTCTAATCTGATGACGGAATGCGATATCGCAATTCTGACTTCACCATCGTGTTCACCGTTGAAATGTCCAAAAGCTGAGGGGGGTTTTGGGAAATTTGGGGGGGGGGGGGGGTTCATCCGAAAAATGAAAGTCTTACAAGTGACACCTCATTTTAAAGGTTTTTACACGCTGAATACGATCGTAAAGTCAGAATTGCGATACCCAGTTTCGTTCGCAAACTTGAGTACTTTGAAGATGAAGAATACGTTCTTCGTGGTTAACCTGCTCTAATCTGATGACGGAATGCGATATCGCAATTCTGACTTTCCGTCGTGTTCAGCGTTGAAATGCCCAAAAGCTGAGGAGGGTTTTGGAGATGTTGGGGGGGGGGGGGGAGTTACACCCATAAATTCCAAAAATGAAACGGTCTGCCATGATATGACACCTCACTTAAAATGGTTTTTACACGCTGAATAAGATGGGGCAGCTAGAATTGCTATATCTCATTCCGCTCTCAAACTGGAGCACTTTGAAGATGAAGAAACGTGGTTGTTACTTGAGACGTTCTTCATGGACATCATGTTCTTTAATGGAGAAAACAAAGCAACTGATTGTTTAACCGGCGAATATCTGGTATGTGCGCAAACACCCGTTACGGAATCTCTCGGCTGATTTTTTACCGACCGTCCAAAATCGGTGTGTGTGCAACTAGAGTAGGGTTGCCATAATAGTCTAGGTACACACCGGGACACAAAAAGATGAATATATTTATTATATCCAACAAAGAAACAGTTTTTGAGCTAGGTAGGTATGTTTATTCAGGTAGAATTATTTATGAAGTAGGAAATGACTTAAAAATCATGACATAGATTTCACTTCAACAGGAACTTAAACTTTCATGTTTTCAAAAACGATTCAAGTGTTCTTATATTTTTCCGTCTTCTTGACTTGCTTCAAGAGCTCCGGTTTCCCCATAACGTATTTGTGAAAATCAGAACAAGTCATGATGAAATAATTTCAAGTACAATTATTGTACTTGCACTGAATGATGCTTTCCACCGTATCGATGTGAAGCCGATTTCGATGTTTGGTCCACTGGGAATCTATTTGTGAAAATATCCTCTCAACATTCGCATTATGACCAGGAATGACGTACAAATATTGACACATCACAAGTAAATTGCTCTCCGACTCTTCAGTTTCATGAAATACATGCAACCACTTTTCGTGCATGTCTTTTTTTGTCATATTTGCGTTATTTTTACGTTTATTATTTTTACCTGCACTCAAACTTGGAAATTCTACTCGACTGGGACACTTGATGGGCCTACTGGGACGACCGGGACTAAGTTTATAAACTGGTGACATGTCCCGATAAACCGGGACGTATGGCAACCCTAAACTAGAGTCACCAGAATGACCTGCAATGTACAGCAGCTCATCCAAACGAACGAAATCCTTCCTCATGGGGTTGTTCCTCATTCTTGTCATCAATCATCTTCATTCATACCGACATTTAATGTGCAAGCAAAAATCGGAGATGAATATCATTTCCATCTCCCGACATTCTGGAGACTGAAGTAACATGTACTGACCTCACCAAAAACTATAGTTTACTTGCAATAACTACCAACAGATTACTGTAATAACTTTCCATCAAATTCATAAGTTGTGAATACACTCGTCGATTCAAGACGTTTGAACTGTCGGAAACCAAACCACACAACTTGAAAGTGAGGCCTTTTGTGGCGCTTATAAACTCCTTTCTATCAACAATTTTCGTAGTCTCCAGATTTGATGCTTTACGTTTTCTCTCCTACAAGAATTCCCTTGAGGCTTTACGGCTGTGACGTATTAACAAATTAAATCGTCACATTGATAAAATAAAAATGTCACCTTAGTGATTGTATCACTAACATTTACCTGATTTTCAACAAAGTCAAAAGCAATGAATGCGTAACACAAAATCAAAGTGACAATTTATTGAAGATATTTCGTCTGAACAACGATAACTGGAGGTCAAAGCATTTTTTGTCAGTACCACGGAATCTCTTTTTGACTGAATGCGGACTTACATTTTCTCTTGGAAATTATTGGCAGCCTCTAATTCCTCCTGTGGAGTTTCCTCGCCTTCCCGTGTTGGGTCAGGCCTTTTTTCACTCCTCGTCGAACCTCGGGAGCTTTTCTCGCCGCCTCTTTCACCTGGAAAAAACCAAAACAGAAATTAGTCAGTGACGGGCGGGCGGAACGCTCACAGCTCGATTAGCGAGAAATGAATGTTTTTCACATCCTCTAGAATGAATGGGAGAAAGATTAAATCAGGGGGCGGTCTTGAGGTTCGCTTATCTCATCAGTAAATTGAAACACTTGCACAACTGGGAACGTAGCGAATGAAAGCGTGTTCGTGGGAGTCTCAAGACTATGCCTGTTGAAAATTCGGAATTCGAAGAATTCAATTCCACTTCTGCAAGAATACCGAATAAGAAAGAAGGAAGTTGAACTACTGATCAAACTTAATCCCCAATTTGACTACGACTAAAAACTAGGGATGGTTATCGGGTTATGGTGAACGGAAAGATGTTCGTTAAACCGAGAGCTTTCCAACGAGCGGTGAAGGATTTTTGTACGATCAAATATGGCAAACATGAATTTCAGTAGCAATGGTTTGGTTGTAAGCGGAAATCATTAGAAAATCGGAAATAGTTGAGCGTATAGGAAGGACGCTAGTTTTGTGCCAAAAATTTGAAGGCATGTTCCACGTTAAAACTGTATTGAAGAATTGATATATTTTGGTTTATTATCTTCGATAATGAACCGTTCGGATCGACCGAAGAAGGGGTTTTCAAATTAATTAAATTAATGAAATAATTTCGTTAATAAGTCTAGTTTAGTTTAGTTTATTCTTTAGAATTTTTCAAGACCATCCTGAGCTTTGTTCAATTCGATTTTCTGAATCAATGTATCTTGAAACGTAAACCAACAAATTTTGAGGGGGGGTTAAAAAAAATGTTCTATGGTCGATTGATTCCAATGGTTCATTATTGACGATAATGAACCAAAAACAACAACTTGTGCCTAGCACGATTACAGACCTTTAATATATAAATAGTATATACACGTACCTACATATGATTTTTGTGTATATTTCAGCAGTGAATTCAGGATGATCTGGAAGGTATTTTGGTATGAAAAATTTTCAGAAATTTGAGTTTTAAAAATATTGGACCTGAAAAATATAACTTTACTCGTAATACTGGGATTGCTACTATTACCTACCGACGCGTCGTCGGCAATGAATATTAATATTGAATAATGTAAATTTGGTTTACGGGTTCAGACCAACACCACAATGATCCTCGAAACTTTTAATACCCCTAGGTCGATGGGAACGGGATGGGATTTGTATAAATTACATAAATCAAGAAATTCAACTGGAACAGTAGGTATAGTTTTTAGTTCTCATTTGAGTAGAGTTCATTTTTCAGAATTTTTTAAGACTCAAAGTTGGAGCAGATCAAAAGTCGTCAACTTGAGGGTGTCAGGTGTTCATACTGGCCCAGATGATTCGAACACCATGTGGTTTTCAGACATCTAGTCAATGAATAATAATGAATAATTATTATTAATATATATAACTAAATTTAGAGACTATTTTCGTGTTCCTTGGGTATTTTCGAAAAATTTCATCCCGAGTTCTGCCCGTCCGGGACAGGTAACAGAGGTAGATGGACACACCCCGACAGCTAGCAATTAATAAAAATTACTAATCTATCATTTAGTGATCTAGACGGAAGGGTGATCTGAGTAGGTAATAAACCTTTGTGTCAACAATTTGCAGAGTTTTTAAAATTCAATAACACAACATTGATGATACGTTTCCTTTTAATTTCATACGCAATAATCACACATTTCTTCTCAACTGAGAGGACTTAAAGTTTCGAATCGAAATAATATGAACCATTTCACGACGTTGACCGTGGGAACACAGAACCTCGTGATGTCAGGACGAACGGAGCGGCAAGGGCAGTTGGTACGGTTCAACCGAGGCTGAGTGGTATGCAGTAAAAAGAACAAGAAAAGACGAGCCGTAGATTTATCTGGAGGCCAACATAAAACAAGAGGTGATGGCATAAAAGAGAAGGAACAATGAAAACAGAAGATGGCAGGGACGACAAAAGGACTGAGGAACTCTGGCACTGGCTGGATTAATTTGCTCGTCCCCCGCGCGGTTGAAGCCTCCCGTAATGATCAACATCCGAAACACCAAGTTCACTCAGCCAACTGTAATGATATTTAGACGAATCGGTTTTGTTTAGTCCTCACGATAAATAATAATTGGATAATCGGAAGAGGAGGATCCAGATTATTTGAATTTGCATTACATGAGGTGCACCAAACTAACACCAATCGATTCTACCCTTAAATTAGCAATTATCCACCCAACAATGAGTTGAGTTTTTTTTGCAGTGTCACTTATATTTATTTATTACTTTATTTCGGGCAAGCCCAATTACATTACTGGTCAGAGATACAGACATAGGTATACATTCTTACATGTTGTGATTATAATTGATACGTACTGAAAATAATTATGGAAAAGGAAGACAATGATAAGACTTAAAAATTTAGGCACCATGAAACATTTGGCTCATTTACCATAGGACCGCATCGGGGGTATTGCAAACTACAGCCTTCAACCTCGAGAGGGAATCATTAAAAAAAATCAAAATCGGGATTCAGATTCGAAAAGAGATTTGCAGATCGTGGGATACGACGAAGGGGGCGATTGAGATGGTAAATTGGAACACCAAACAGCGGCAAAGAGCGTGCAAACAATCGTGGAACCCGATTGATTTTGGATAGGAGAACAGGGCAGGAGACCAGATTGTTTATGATTTTAAACAGCGACTTATAGAGTCATTGATTATGAAAATACTGTAACATTTAATACGACTTGGATAATACTCATTAGTAGAGGACGGATTTGTATACAAGTGCATAAAATATTCGATATTGCATATCCACTAGATAAATGTATTCAATCGCATATTTGCCCACCAACATGGCGAGCCACTCGTTATGAGGAAAAATATGCAGCATGGCTTGAGGAGCATAAATTTCAAATCAAAAATTCAAATCGAAAAGTTCAATTTTCCCCCAGAATTGTTTTCTTAAGAGAATGAAGGAGAGGTGTAGGTAGCGACCTAACTCACAAGGTACCTGTACCTACCTCCCTATGTAGATGCGGGAAAGGGTCACCTATGCCCTTCATAGGAAGAGGAGGCACGCAACAGCTGTGTTCACTGATCTGACAAGCTTGATATGACTTTTCATCATCAAATGCCTAAAACCTCAAACGTCAATCGCCATCACCTCTCCATCGCCTTCATTACTACTCGCCAAGACAGCGAAATTGGAAATGGAAAATTGAGAAGATAAATTTATATTCTCGAAACTAATAGCATAAAGCTCAAAGAAAGTATTGCTGCTGTGGAAGGATTGCAAGAGAAGAAGCACTAAAAATTACTTGAAATTCAAAAGATCATAGCGATGAACGCTCAAATTTGTTACTTGTATTACTTGTATTACTATCTTAACCTGAGCTCATTGTTGGATAAACAACTATTTCAGGCACTTAAACGAGGTAGTTTCTATTTAATTGAATGTGTTGGTTTCATAATAAGAATATAATATGTTATAATAATGGAATATAATATATAATAATATATAGATAACGCGCAATTATCTATATTATTTCTAAAGGAAATATAATTCCCAATATGCCATAATATTATGCGGCGTATGGGCACCTACCCGTGTCGGGGAATGAGTATACTCGTATGTATGACATACATGCTAGACATTGTGCTTGTACCCATATCCATCCAGAATATATACAAATAGATCATAAAAAGCAACACTAAAACATACCTATCTAAATTGTTGTGTTTATTAGATTATTTTATTGCATTTTTTTATAGTTATTATTGTAAAAAAAATATTAAACGAAATATTACTGCAGAGCGATTTTGGGTTTTCTGGCTATTACACCTTGGTACAGGAAAACCTTTTTCGCAGCTTTGCTTATAAATTTTGGTATTCTAAGGTTATTATTGTTTGAAAATTAGTAAAAAATGCATTTGAGTTGACATTTTTGGATAAAGAAGAATTTGGTCGTACTACATCTATCGAGTTTCACCCTCGTCTCTACGAAAAATGCTTGAGTACATCATATCTTTACCACCACGCCAAATGCGCAAATCTGATTTTAGCGAATTTTTGAAGAGAAGGAAGCCATTGTTCAGGTCCACCATTTTTAAAACTCAAATTTCCAAAACATTTTCATAGCTAAATACCTTCCAGACCATCCTGAATTCACTGCTGAATTATACCAAAAATCATATGAAGGTACCTTTATATAATATTTATATACGTATTAAAGATCTGTAATCGTGCGAGGCACAAGTTTTTTTTTCTTTCCCCAAGATCTCGTAACACTATAAGAATAAGTGCCAGTATTAAAATTCATAATGCATCACTTAGATCAGGTACATACACCACCAAAACGCGGAGATGCAAAAGCCGCAACGAAATTCGTACAGCATTCAATGCAACGAACGCAGCGGGTGGCCAACGGCCCGAACCTGGAGGAGGAGTCGGTTTCTGACGGTTTCTCCCGGCAGACGATAGATGGAAGCACTTTAACCTTACGAGCCGCACAATGAGGAAATACCACGAGTTCACCCTTCAAAACTCAACCCGCCCGCCGACTGGATCCCACTCGAACTAATAACGAATGAAAATTCATGTTGGACAATTGAGAGACTCTCAACAGGATCATTTCATCACGTTAGCGCTATTCATATCTAATTGCAGTTCAAATAACGCGTGCAGATATCAATTCCAGGATATCAACTCTAAATACAAAAGTGTTTGAGGCTCAAAGTTAAAACGCTCAAAACGAGTACGTGGGGTGATCCTGGTGGCATAATCACTATCGAACGATAGAATACATTCCCCACAAAAATTAAATGGCGATTCTCAGCAATATCATCAACGATTTCCCTGTAAAATCGGGACGTTCAAGCACACAAAATATTGATAGTTCTTCCACTAAGCAGACATTGAAATATTATCGAGTGGAAGTATCGATCTTTTTGGTAATTCGACCAAAACGGAATAAAACTAAAGTGTACAAACTGAAACATTGAAACGACTTTAGCGATTCTGAATTGGTATTTCACCCCTCATTCGAAATTTGCCCTATTCTATCAAATCCCTCATTCTAATTCATCTTTTTAAAATGAATCCCTCTTATTTCTAAATGTATGTCAAATGCACTAGTACTGCACTGCATTTGTATCAAGGTGAAGTGGAATATTCAGCTGAAGTGTGATATTTATTGGTACAATTGACTTTTCAGTTTGGACCGTGACAAACTTTTGTAAGACTAAAAATCACTTGTTGTTGGAATGTACAGGGGAAATAACAAGTCGATTAATAACCAAGCAAATTATTAAACGATTATTGCATGTTGTTGCCAGAACACCCGTATTTTTCAAAATACATAACCATATGTAAATACCTACGTGACGGAGGTTGAAACTATTTTGTGCGTACAAAATTGATCAAATGCACAATGGTAGATACTTGTTTCAGCTTTGTTCCAATGATACCACAGGTTAGAGTTAATTTTTTATTAGCCGTTATTGGCTCAAGGGTTTCTGGGAAGTGGGCCACGGTGAGGTCACAAGCGACTCAAGCGGTATTTTAGGAATATAATTCGTTAAATTAGCAGCAGGCAAGGTATAATATATTATAGATAGATTAGTAGGATGCATAGATAACCCATTAGTATATAAATATATATTTCGTATCGAATCCTTCCCCTCCTAATTCCCTATCAATAATTTAACAGAACTTCACAATAATTGGTCAGGTGAGAACCTGTGACCTTGAATATGTGCATAGCGAGCAAGCATCTATCGAGACATGGAAATCCAAAACAGTGTATTGTGAATATAACATATTAACATTTTGTGTGAGCTGATATATTCACATATCCATATTGTATGTATATGCACATATACATACGAGTAGTACGTAAGCTGATATATGCACATATCCATATTATTCAAGTTGATTTCACTACTACAATCACAAATGCCACTAAGCAGCGGTAGGGGTGCTGCGGAACGTTGTTCATGCCAACAGCTTCCGCTGGAGTTGATGGTGTCCTGCTCCACCAAGGCCCATCCCGAAGACGCCCATTTGCCGGGAACTGACAAGAAACATACATCAAATCCTTATAGTGGAAATCACTATCTCAGGTGTCTGCAGGCTGTGGAGAATATTTAACGTAACCGCTTCAAATAACCTAATACTGTCAGGTAACCCCCATAAACAGATAACATATTACCAGAAAACTCGTATTACTGGAATAGCTGTTTTCAGAACGAATACCCGTCCCGGTCCGTAGGGATTCCCGCATTATGGGATTCCGTGATAACCACTAACTACCTGGCAATAGGTCGGCTGGGACCTATATATGCCTATATAATAACATATTACGTTACCTAGGTGTACACAAGATTAAATACTTGTATGATTATACACGCATACTCATTAGTAGTGCATTTTAAATTTAAGATCCCTCTTCCCACACTACGAGTCCAATTATCAAATATTCGTTAAATATTCCAATATTCGTTAAAAGACTTTTAGTTGTACGTGTCTAACGTGAAGAAATGAATTTCAAAACATTTACGTTTAACGACAAACTTGAAAAGAATTTATTTTTTTGGCAAGAACAAATTTGACTCCTAGAATTTTTTAGGAACATCTGATCTAAAACTTGTAATTGAGTCATATGATGAACTGGAGGAAGCGAGGCCAAAACTGAAGCTGAAGCAGTAGGTAGCTTCCCACAGACTAACCATTCTAAAAATACAAAATCAAATGAAATTCTTCGGAGATGCGATGTATTTTTCAAGGTTATTTTTTGTTTATACATCAGTATGTAGGAATTATAACAACAAAGTTGTCATAGGAGCTAATGATGAGAATTAAAAATGAATCAAGATCGGTTGTGAGCCTGAAAATCCAGTGCTGGTAACCTATTTCCAAAATAACCTACCACAAGCTATTACCTGACAGTCGCTGTTACTCAATAACCTATTGCTAATAAATAACCGTATTAGCCATGCCCAGTCTGCAGGGCTCTGACAAGAAGAGGCACATGTACAAGTACAAGCCTGTCGTGCAGACCCAGGAAACACTTTGGTGGTAATCAATAACGGATTGGAGTTTTTGAGACTCTCGAATCGAGAGTACTAAGAACGTTGATGTCTCGCAATAAAAGAAAGATGTATGGAAAGTTCGGCAAGAAAAACTTGGGGAGCACCAGCCGAATTCAAGATAAACAAATGACGAAGTGATACTGCTACGGAATTACGCAATGTGGACCAGAAAACGAAAGGCCAAAAAAAAACTTCGACGCTGAATTATCATAACAAAACCCTGATTCTGCAATTCAGCGAACGAACGGCACAGTTTTGATGGTCGGAAATTTCTAGGAAAAATAATGAACTTTCCATCTCGAGCATAGAAAAGTGTTCCGATCACACGGCACACTGCGGCATTATCGACTTAATGATTCAGTAGAAATCGTATTTCTGCAAAACAACTTGCAATGCCAATGTACTATTCCAATTACCAGTAATAACTTGGAACAGAAGAACGCCACCTCGCCCACCCTCACTGAAAACTACATTAGCATAACTTGATAATCATATCATTTCCTCGACTAAACGTTTTCTTTTTATTACGATTCCACGCAAGTTTCAACTGGAAACAAGTTATGTTTGATACTGTGCACGTTCTCTGTAGAGGGCGATGAGTCTTTTTGGCTCGAGCGAATACAGTCCGATATACATTCACACCATCTTTAACCTCTCCACTGATTACGTGTAAAATTTAATTGAGGATCACAAACAAGTATGAAAGTATTGTATTCCCCATCCCCCATTTAGTGGATATACCGTGTAATGAAAAAAAACTCTGCAAATTCTTGACACAACGGTTCATTATCTTCTTTGTACAGATCACCCTTCTGTCTAGATCACTAGGTCTAAATGTCTAGATCCTAAATGTTAGATTAATTATTATTATCAATTATCCCTAATTATTAACAATTTTATCAAGTACCTAGTGAGAATTATTATAATTTATTGTTCGGTATTAATAATTCGTATTTATTATTAATAATAATAATTATTAATTATGATTAATTAATACGATATAATTCTGGGGTTTTTAATACTACGTCGGTAATAATTTTTCTATAAAAGAAGTACCTACCAACAAACATTCGAAATTACCTTCATTTCCGTAGCACGAAACGCACCTCAGAACAACAAACTCGACATCACTTAAGCCATATGATGTTCAAAAGAGCTTGTTAGTATGAAAATGGACCTGTATTTCAACAGTTTGATTCACGATCGGGTTGTGAGGCACAACCTTTGAGCCTTCATTGTGAACGAACGGCTGGTCGTACAAAGCTGCGGATGGTCTTAAAAAATTCTACGCAACAAACTCTATCTAAATATGAAATAAAAAACATACCGTTCTATATGAATTTTTCGAGATATGAGATTTTCAAATTTTCAAAATTCGTTTTGAACCCCTTCCCCTTGACCTAGGGTTATGAAAAGTTTCGAGGACCATTGTGGGGTTGGTCTAAACCCATAAAAAAAATTTCGTAATTTTAACTCAACGCTAACTGGGCAAAGTGGCGCGGACGGCGTACGGCGTACGGCGGACGGACGGATTTTTTTTTATTCGATTTTCTGAATCTACGTATCTTGAAACGTAAACCAACAAATTTTGAGGGGGGGTTAAAAAAATTTTTTCTTTGGGCGATTCCAATGGTTCATTATCGAAGATAATAAACCAAAAAGAAGAAATATATGCAGAGTTATTTCAATTATCAATCTAGTTGACCTTGCTCAATCAACCATGAGAATATGAGTTTTTTGTACACTGATCTGGTATAGTTCGAGGGCTGCTGAAGTTCAGAAGTGACGTTTCGGAGCCGAAGTGGAAGGCTGAAGAATACGTGGCGATTTGTGCTTGTCAAGCGAGTTGTAGTGCTGGGAATGATTTGCTGGGTAGAAGAACGGGGGAATAGGAATGCGCGGTATCTTCAGGTCACATCCAGCACGGTAAATCGTACATGTCTACTACACGATCTAAGCGAGACTTTTGGCTGTCGATTGTATACCTACATGAGAGACCACTTTTCAAAATGTGAAATCTTGAACTAGAAACGATTCATAGGCGGATTTCCTACTCCGTACTAAGTACGTTGAGGGTACATATCGATACCCTCATTCTAATACCACGTATCATCAATTTCGGCCAAATTCTGTTTTTAATGGCCCCTACAGTATTTTCTTTTTTTAATATAATGTATTAGGTTTTTTGTGAGGGCTCCTGAAAGTAGAATAAACGCCCAATCGAATGGTGCTTTTTTTTTAAGCTTTTATTATAATTAGGGATGGGTCGGTTTCGGTTTTCGGTTGTCGGTTTTACCGGTTTTTGGGAAAAAACCGAAACCGAGAACCGATCGTCCAAAGTCGGTTTTTTCGGTTTTTTGTCCGATCGACATTAATAAATTTATCTTTATTGATCGTCTACGTTGTAAATCAAAGCACACAATTAGTTATAACTAACGGTTTCAGATGTTATTCCTTTCTGCTTTTAACATTTACAGTTCAATTTATGAGATTCACAGGTTTTAGTAATAATTTTTGTTTTTACAAATACTCGGCATCAGCATCGAGTGTTGCATTACGATCACAACACAATGAAAGAAGAGGATCATGATTTATCTTATTAAATGTATGTATGCTGTTGGATCTATTTTATAGTAAACAATATTCAATACATTTTGTGATTTTTTATTACCTACTTGACTTAGTAATTTTTTGTATTTTATTTTATTAATTTAATACTAATTGAAGTTCCAATTAGAGTTGCTTTGGCCCAAAACCGGTTCTAAGCGCAACTGTAAAAAAAAAAAACCGAAAAAACCGAGAACCGGGAACCGATTTTTAAAAAAAAACCGAACCGAAACCGAACCGGTAAAAAGTGCAACCGACCCATCCCTAATTATAATGCATTATTAGGGACAGAAGAGGGCTCCTGAAAAGTAAAATAAATTCTGATACGTGGTATTCGAATGAGGTTATCGATATTTATCTTGATGGGTAAAGAATGGTCGGAAATATAATATAGTGGGGTAATTGGTAATGGTGACCAAGTAACATTTTACAAATTTTACAGGAGACCCTTTTGAATAGAGAAATGGACATTCAAAATCAGTATCTTCCTTCGTATTCCCTTTTATATGACTGAATGAAGCCTTTAGTGCCTTACTAAATTTAAAACCCCTCCAAAATCCCGTTAATATCGAAAATACAGTGATTTTTCTGGAGAAAACGGACTTGGTCAGTTTTACCAGCAGAGCATTGAAACCATGTTGCAGACAGTCAATCCGCCAAATGTGTCCATCTGACACACGGTCAGCTTTACCAAACTAACTTTTGTATTCCCCGTAGTAGTGAATTGAAGAAAAACTGATCATTTGCCACTTGATATATTTTACATTGAAAAGAAATGAGCGCATTCCCTTCGTAATCGCTTTTACCAGCGGCATTCTGTCCAACCTGTGGAATCGATTGTACGGGTTAATGTGGTCATGTGCTAGATGGTCATATGAAGGTACAATATCGGGCTGGGAAAAATTATTTTGCTTTTTTTTCCAAATTGAAGTAAAATATCATTATAAACCCGTTTCCAGGTTAGGGATATTTATCAAGGGGTTATATTTATCAAGGGGCTATATATCAGGACAAATTCTATACCTATATCAAGGGGTTATATATAGGAAAATAGGGATATATATAGGATATAATATATCCTATATTATAGGACAAATTCTGCACCATATTCACTCAAAACATCATTTTCTCAAAAAATGTCACTTGGTCACTTTTACCAACCACCCCACGATATGCAGATTTAATGTACAAAGAGCCGGTACAGGTACACATGCGATATAATAATTGCTTGAAACTATAAGGTTAAATTGAAATATTAGCGCTGAAGCAGTTGTTAACATGCGAAGGCTACATGGCAGAGTCAAGGTTTTCACTTCGCGGTCTATCTCTTACGTCACAGTACCAACCAACGGGAGATCGAATTGGTGATTTTACGATTTTTCCATTGTAATAAAAGAGATGCCACAGATAGAAATATTAATTTTTTTATGGGTGAAGGTATAAAGTTTTTAGTGATTCGTCTTTCTTGAGAGAATCAATTCAGATGTTGATATGAACTTTCTACACTAGAAATATCATTCCACACGTTTGTAAGTGTTTACAGGAGGATATTTCATCACATCGGCGTCAGTAGGATTGACTCATGAGCCATCGAATATACCAGAAACCGATCGTTAAACAAATCGATCCATCATATTTCAATGAGGGGAGTTTGTGTGCAGATAGAGACGTGAGTAATCTGATTTCTCAACTCAAAGGTGGTCAGACGTATTGCGTACTTGGAGTGTTTTCCTCTACTTTGGTTTGGCGTGGAGGAAAAACCGGGTAAGTTGAGTTTTGGTGAAAATCGACATAATTCCACTCTAGGGGTTATTTCGTGCAATGTTTCGTTTGAGAGTATCACCGTAAGTCTACAAGGCTTCATATTGGCAGGGAAGTTGCCGATTAGTCAGTTAACACTCATATTCAACATTTCTGTTTCGAGAACAAACCGGTAACTGCATTTACCTGCTTGCATCACAACTCCTTTCACCAAGTATCAGGCAGTTAGCAAAAGAACAGTTTAAGTTAACTTGTTGAACATGAAAGTTGAGTTACGACGATAATAACGCACTAGAATAAGGAATAAATGGATGAATGTGCTTATTCAAAAACCCCATCATGTCATGGTTAATTTAATAGCCGTGAATAACAGAACATTTCGAGTTAAGTACTTTGTCGTTGAACAGTTGTTCGAGTCGAGTTACATTGTTAGCCCCTGAAACCGGTGATGTGGTAAGTTGAGGTAACTTGTTACTCCAAATGAAATTATAATGTGCGAAACCTGGTAACTCCACAATTTTGGAATTCATTGAATTTAACATTAAAAATATAATTTGTGAGCGGTTTCAACTTCCATTTCGGTTTCTGAATACTTTAGTGGAATAATAGGTACGATTATGGGGACGATTTGAAACTTCAAAATGCTTTTCAAATTAAATTTTTAGAACTTACCAGGTTGTTTCCCCAGTCCAGCCAATTTTTAGTCTGACTCCAGTAGAAAAAACTCTGCAAATTCTTGACACAACGGTTCATTATCTCCTTTGTACAGATCACCCTTCTGTCTAGATCACTAGGTCTAAATGTCTGGATCCTAAATGTTAGATTAATTATTATTATCAATTATCACTAATTATTAACAATTTTATCAAGTAGGTACCTAGTGAAAATTATTATAATTTATTGTTAGGTATTAATAATTCGTATTTATTATTAATAATAATTATTATTAATTATGATTAATTAATACGATATAATCTGGGGTTTTTAATACTACGTCGGTAATAATTTTTCTATAAAAGAAGTACCTACCAACAAACATTCGAAATTACCTTCATTTCCGTAGCACGAAACGCACCTCAGAACAACAAACTCGACATCACTTAAGCCATATGATGTTCCAAAGAGCTTGTTAGTATGAAAATGGACCTGTATTTCAACAGTTTGATACACGATCGTGTTGTGAGGCACAATCTTTGAGCCCTCATTGTGAACGAACGGCTGGTCGTACGAAGCTGCGGATGGTCTTAAAAAATTCTACGGAACAAACTCTATCTAAATATGAAATAAAAAACATACCGTTCTATATGAATTTTTCGAGATATGAAATTTTCAAAATTTCAAAATTCGTTTTGAACCCCTTCCCCTTGACCTAGGGTTATGAAAAGTTTCGAGGACCATTGTGGGGTTGGTCGAAACCCATAAAAAAAATTTCGTAATTTTAACTCAACGCTAACTGGGCAAAGTGGCGCGGACGGCGGACGGCGTACGGCGTACGGCGGACGGACGGATTTTTTTTTATTCGATTTTCTGAATCTACGTATCTTGAAACGTAAACCAACAAATTTTGAGGGGGGGTTAAAATTTTTTTTTCTTTGGGCGATTCCAATGGTTCATTATCGAAGATAATAAACCAAAATGTTCACAGACTGTTTTCAACTTATTCTACACGTAGATCCCTTGGTAGTTGACTTCCTTATCCTAAACTATAGAGTTGAATGCATGTTAGAAGGTCGTAACTGAAAAATCATTCCGCCGTACATCATTCCTACCGTCTGGTTCATCGGGTGGATAATATAAGCCTCAAGTGCGTGCCCAGTCACGACCAACGAGCGAAAGGTACCCCATATATCCTTTGGTCACGTTTTTATGGTTTAATGACCACTTCCACATAGCCGTCGCCCCGAGAGTAATGTAACGTTCTTATGTTTTTAAACTTCAAAAATTTCCTTGAAGGGTTTTGAAATTACTGTAGATGACAGTGTTTCGTCGCCCGTCACGGCCCTTCAATCAATGTTCAATAGTCTCTCAGTGCACCTTCCAGCGGAGCCCAACCGGTGGTAAACCTCAGATCCTCACTCAACCCGAAAAATGAAGCACGAGTGGAAGTGCGCTACTCCCATTTGCTCCAGAGAATTGCTATTATTCTTTTTGCAATGGAAATGATCAGGGGTTGTATTTTATTAGCGAATTTTCGAAGAAACAGAAGCTATTCTTCTCGGTCCAAAATTTTTAAAACTCTAATTTCCGTAAAATTGTATACCGAAATCCGTTATAAACCATCCCGAATTCACTCCTAAAAGAAACCAAAAATCATTACATGAATATAATATATTTTCTGGCATGACACATACATAAATATATAATACATATGTGTCATTCCAGAAAATAACTCTCGATTCAATTGAGATACAAAGTTCAAATTTTTACCAAAAATTTGTCTTGGCAATCGAAAGGCTAAGTTCGTAGATCTGCAGTATCGAGCCACACTAAGGGGGGTTTGGGGGAGTGACAAAGGGGGGGGGGGATTATCCATAAATTCCAAAAATGGAACAGTTTGACGAATGGAATCCTCATTTTGAACGTTTTTTTTTTTTTTTTTTTTTTTTTTTCAACACGATGGTTAAGTCAAAATTGCGATATCAAACGGGAGCACTTTGAAGATGAGGAAACGTGGTTGTTACTTGAGATATTCTTCATGGTTCATCTGCTCTAGTCTGATAACGAAATGAGACATTGCAATTCTGACTTCACCGTCGTGTTCAGCGTTGAAACTGAGGTGTTACCCAGCAAAAAGTGGAGACATTTTACATAAAACTGTTATTTCTTCAAAAACTCGCTCTTATAGCCATGCTGCATGATTAAAAATGTGAAGGGAAGCAATCAATAGAATATTTTGAGTGGCCATATCGGGTTCACCATGGCCAGTGACATAATATCTCAACATTATATTATAACTGTTGAGTGAGAACAATACGAACGAAATTAACATACGTCATCATAACACAATTACGAACGTAATCATAGACAATACTGCACTTTAATTTTGTTTCAACGATGTCTGAAATCTAACTGGTATTTCTCACATATTTTCTTGTGTATCTGTGCCCTTCATTAGGATTTGGAGCCGAACTAAAATTCATGTTCTAATTTGTTCAGAAGTCATTTTAAGAAATTTTGTCTCCAAATACTGAAAACAAGGGTTTTCTCTATTCAGGGCCTAAAAAAATTCTCATATGGCTTTTTGTGAAATGGTGGAAGCATCACTTTCTGGGGGATCATCAACGGAGGACTTTGGAGCCTGGTGTTTGACAGTCCTTTTTCTGGACCATGTTTGAAGGTCCTGTGCTTATCACGAGCTCGGCTGTCCCATTCACACAAAAAACATGGGAATCCACCCTGAAGTCCTAGCAGCAAGCCGATGATCATGAAATGCCCACAGACCAGTCACTTGTGAACGTTGTACCTGATGGTTTTTAAGATGGTTTTAAAATATCCATAGGTTCCCACTGTGTGGAAGGAGTCCTTTCAAACTTCCCTTGGACGAGTCTATAAATAGCTTCCATCCAGATGGCACGTATTCGATTCCATAAAACCCCATCATAGACTCAATATTGCTGCAGAAAACCAAGGAATCGTTCTCTTTTTGAAATGGGACGTGCTCCTGTTCACGATGGCGATACCAAGCAAACCTGGAGGCGATAAATTGTTAGACTTCAGTTTTGATCCAAGAACTTTGGATGCATCTTTTGGGAGATTCAGATCCTTCACCAGGTCTTTCAGTTCACCTTGTGTAAACAGTTTTGGAGGTCGTCAGGTTCAGAGGCTTGATCTGCTTCACTACTTCGAGAGCTGCTTTCAGGTCTGACAACAACTAAAACAGCAGGAGGATGGCAAATTTAGGTACTTGATGGATTTCTTGTTCTTTATTGAAAACCCAAAACGTTGGCCATGCAAAAATAGCAGTCATGATTGCTGAGCTCCCTCCATACCATTGGGATGCCAAAAGGCGTGGATTTTTTCTGAACTGACTTCCACAGGGATTCAAGGGATTTTATAAACGGTGGTAGGTACGCCATCTTAAATTTTTGGGAAGACTGGGAGGAGATTTTGTTTTTGAATATGAAGCAGTGCCATGGCAATAGGATGTTGCAAGAGCTGAGAAACTCCAGTTTTTATGATGTCAATGAAAAAACACACGTTACAGATGAGGAAGCGACAAAGATGATTCAATAACAATTGGGCCAGTTCTTCGTCCAGTAAGTATGTAATAACACGCTGTTAACGCATTCGGCGGTCATCGCAACCAGCACGAATTCAACTGTATGAGAGACGATGAGAAATGCCAAACGTAATTGGATCATTACGGCAGAATCGTTGCAGTTAGAACGGAAAATCGTCCAGCGGGTTCCCAATGTGACCGAACAAAGTAGAAGCACGTACAGAACTCTCGTCAGTGAGTCCGAAAATAAACCGGCGTCATCGAATTATTATAGTCGAGATAAAACGTTCAATTCAATGACGGGAGGGCGAAAAGAGGCGACGAATTCGACGATAAATTGCTTTCACAATTCAATTTACGACTCCGACAAAATACTTCATTTAGGTCAACCAGTGACGGGTTTTTATAGAAGAAGACCACAGGGAGATATGACGTGTACCAAGTTGAAATGGAAAATTACCTATTAGAAATATAAATTTGAACTCAAATAAAAACTCTGCGAATTTTTGACACAATGGTTTATTACCTTCTTCTGTCTAGATCACTAAATGATGGATTAATTATTATTATCAAGTAGTGTAAACTATTATTAGGTATTGTAAGTTATTAATCGTTTTTATTCATTATTACAAATAATTACTATAATCTAAAAAACCATGTAAGTACTGTACGAATCAGCTCGACCCGACAGTTGACGACTTTCGATCTGCTCCAACTCTGAGCCCTCATTGTGTACGAACGGCTCGTCTTAAAAAAATCTAAAAATACACTGCCAAGGTGATGGCACAGGAGCTTCCTCGTCACAATCAGAGTGAACCATCATAAGAGACTCGGAAGCAAAATAAAGAAATCTTCACATGAAAAAGGCATTTTACAGACTGAAGAAGGTAGGTACCGTAAATGTTAAGATAAAAACAAGGGGTGACCTTGCACCTGTCCTCCGAAAAATGAATGACGCAGTTATGAAGTTGCTGCTTGTAAAAACCGAAGGAGTGGGGCCAGAGTCAGTTTAAAGGGGCTCTATCATGTTGAACAAGGAACGGCTGTTTGAAGAATTTCACGTTAGCGCCTGCGCAGAGACTACCGTTGTTCGATCACGATGATACTGATAGGGGACCTCAATTGGCCCTGATTATTTTTGTTTTAGAAAATAAATATATTAATTTCTGTTAATGATTTGATGGTTTCCTTTCATTAACATCCGAACAACTTATTTCAGCCGAAAAATTGACGAAAATTTGCAATTTGTACTTTTTTCGCGATAAAATCGCTAAATTGCCCACTGTGCGTCGTCCTTGGGCCCCTCCGAGTTTGGTGGGCTGCCAAGGATTTGCCCGCCTTCGCACAGGACCTGAGAAACCTCGAGAGTCCCGTATTTCCGTAGGTTTACTATTGCGGACTCCCGCAGCGCAGGGATCGTGGTGCGGATACAATATCAAAACAGCTCTACGGCCCCTTTGTTTATTCTCGCCTAACAATGTCGTATAGTTGTGAAGCAAGTTGGACGACGCGAGACAAAAGACACTATAAATAATATGTAACGAACATCTGCGACATATACGTCCATGAAACCCGAAATTATAACAGTCTAAAGCAGAAATAAATTTTTTTCGTAAAAAAGCAATTTTCGAACGGGTTCCAAAATCCCCTTAGGCACTGGTCGAACTAGGACAGCACAAACTAGGTTTAAATACATTGGCGTATTGTCCAAAGCTGGTATACGGTAGCAAGTTTTCTAAAATCATATGAACTGGGTAATTTTATTATATTAGACTTCTATTTCAAAGTTTCTATTATGAACAAAGCTCGATTCAAAATTTTATTATAATGAAGTGTTTCATTTTTGCACGGTTAGTTATGGTAACCATAAAGTGAAAAACGTATTTATTCGATATTGCGTGCTCAACTTACTTACGATCGTGCGCCCAAACGTTATAGATCAATTACCTGTAACAAAAGAAGGACGTTAGTCTCCACGAGAAGAAATACAATAAAACGAAAGAATAAAATAAATATATAAATATACATTTTTATACATAGTATGTAAATACATGGTGAGAATTATTCAACTCAATTCAATTTTTATTCAGGAAAACACAATACATAATATGTTATATATTATATATTATAACAAACATTTTTTTACAATCTAAGTACATAGTGATAGTTCAAAAATTAAGGTGGATTTCTGAGCTTAAGGTCCTGTGACCCGTTCAGACTCGGCTCTTCCCTGCTTTTTAGTAAGTAGTACGAATTATGCATCTCAAACGCTTATTTTATTAAATAAGATTTTGTTATTAGGTGTTCAGTTCGAAAAGAAGAGGTACAACGTCTTACTTCAATTTCTATAATAATCCTAGTTATCAAAAACTCTGCAAATTCTTGACACAACGGTTTATTATCTTCCTTGTGCAGATCACCCTTCTGTCTATACCAGACTGTATTGCAAATCGGCACCATACCATATTCTCACCGTACTCATACCATACCATACGAATTTCTTTCCAATCATACCATACTGTATTATACCAAATCATACATACAATAATATACCATACCATACTCATACCATGTCATACAAACCGAGTGAATATTGAAATGTCATCCATTTCTGACCTATATTTAAAATTTCAAGTATCTAGCTCATCATCAAAATTTAATTTGTTTAAACAAATAGGTATTATTTAAACAATTTTACAGACAAGAAACCGAGTGAATCCAGTTCTGTGATCCAGTTCTGACCTATTTTTAAAATTTCAAGTCAATAGCTCATCATCAAAATTTAATTTGTATTATTACAAAAAGGTATTATTTAAACAATTTTACAGATGAGAAACCGAGTAAATATTGCAATGTGGTCTATCCCCGACTCACGGTTAAAATTTCTAGACTGTAGTTTACCGGGAAGATGACAAAAGGTAGTTTTATTCTGGGCGTCTGAGGGTTGGGTCACAACGGCCGTTTTCGACGCGAAAGATTAGTGTTTTTCCTAAACCTTTGCGCGCTCACTGTGAACGAACGGCTGGTCGCACAAAACTCCAATTGGTCTTAAAAGATTCGTAATTTTTCAGGTCATTCAAAAGTGAACTGAAAATCAAACGTTTCAGTTAAATATTTTGAGATATGACATTGTCGAAATTTTAAATTTCGTTTTGAACCCCTTCCCCTTGACCTAGGGTTATGAAAAGTTTCGAGGACCATTGTGGGGCTGGTCCAAACCCAGAAACCGAATTTCGTAATTTTAACTCAACGCTAACTGGGCAAAGTGGCGCGGACGGCGGACGGGGGACGGCGGACGGCGTACGGGGGACGGCGTACGGCGGACGGACGGATTTTTTTTTATTCGATTTTCTGAATCTACGTATCTTGAAACGTAAACCAACAAATTTTGAGGGGGGGTTAAAAAATTTTTTTCTTTGGGCGATTCCAATGGTTCATTATCGAAGATAATAAACCAAAATCCGTCCGTCCGCCGTCCGCGCCACTTTGCCCAGTTAACGTTGAGCTAAAATTACGAAATTTGGTTTCTGGGTTTGGACCAGCCCCACAATGGTCCTCGAAACTTTTCATAACCCTAGGTCAAGGGGAAGGGGTTCAAAACGAATTTTGAAAATTTGAAAATCTCATATCTCGAAAAATCCATATAGAACGGTATGTTTTTTATTTCATATTTAGATAGAGTTTGTTCCGTAGAATTTTTTAAGACCATCCGCAGCTTTGTACGACCAGCCGTTCGTTCACAATGACGGCTCAAAGATTGTGCCTCACAACACGATCGTGACTCAAACTGTTAAAATACAGGTCCATTTTCATACTAACAAGCTCTTTGGAACATCATATGGCTCAAGTGATGTCGAGTTTGTTGTTCTGAGGTGCGTTTCGTGCTACGGAAATGAAGGTAATTTCGAATGTTTGTTGGTAGGTACTTCTTTTATAGAAAAATTATTACCGACGTAGTAGTAAAAACCACAGAATTATATCGTATTAATTAATCATAATTAATAATAATCATTATTAATAATGAATACGAACTATTAATACCTAACAATAAATCATAATAATTTTCACTAGGTACTTGATTAAATTATTAATAATTAGTGATAATTCATAATAATAATTAATCTAACATTTAGGATCTAGACATTTAGACCTAGTGATCTAGACAGAAGGGTGATCTGTACAAAGAAGATAATGAACCGTTGTTTTTTTATTCGATTTTCTGAATCTACGTATCTTGAAACGTAAACCAACAAATTTTGAGGGGGGGTTAAAATTTTTTTTTCTTTGGGCGATTCCAATGGTTCATTATCGAAGATAATAAACCAAAAACAACCTACATTCTAATTTTTTTTAATTGTCCTATTTTTTCCAATTCAATTTTATTCAAGAAAACAGTACACAATACTTTGTATTTTGAACAGAAACGATTGTGAAACAAAGGTGAAAAAGTTGTAACAATAGCAGGACTCAGAACTAAAAACTTCCGCATATAGGGCAGAAGTTGTGACCAATTGTTAGTTATTAAATAAGTTGCTGTCAGTTCCGTAATTCTGAAATTCAGAAGTCAGAATTCTGAAGTTCAGTTCTGAAATTTCCCAAAGTATTTACTCATCCCTTGTATCATGTAGCTCTTTCAAATGACAAAATGACCGTTCGATAACGATACACGACGCTCGAGACATCACATTTGAAATGAGAACTCCGGCGTTGGCCGTCATCCAGTCGAAATGTAACAACAGAAACACCGGAGGCTGCGAGCCAAGAGCCTTCCCTCTTTTCTAATAGGGAAGTGGTCCACGACACGAACAACGTACTCCTTTTCACGTAGGAAGATGTTGTTATATGAAGGTTATAAAAATAACAAAGGAGATAGCCAGCGAAGGGAAACACATGGCATGATGTATCGAAAAATACCATTACAGCGTTATCAACAGATAACAAGGGCGCAACGTTGTTAAAACGGGCAGAAGGTAATCCAATCGCCGACATCCCATTAGAGCCACCGCCATTTCCGAAACCCCCCAGTTCAGTAATATACTGCACTCCAAGTATGCAAGGTGTGATTTACAACGTAGAACGACCGATAGTCATATTTACCTACGCGGTGGGAATATGAGAATACACCAGAATACGGGAAAATTTTTTAGGGTCTCACAATACCTTGATGCATTGATGGTCTTCCCCTGAGGTAAATATTCAAAACACCGATGCCATGATTTTTGTTTACTGAAATGGTGGTTTTGAACTGTTTGGTTGAGGGTGAACTGGTGTGACGTCTCTTGGTTTCAGGCGTATAGTATGCGACTCCAGTTTCATCTCCAGTAACAATAGACTTGAGAAAATTATCACCGTTCAGTTCGTAGCGTTCCAAAAACTCTCTGGAGGTTTGCACTCGATTCAACATGTGTTGTTCAGTAAGCTGTTTTGGGTCCTTTATGAAGCTAATATACACAAGGGATATCCCAAAACCAACAGACGCTGTGACATCGACGTTCGCAGATGACACAGCAATCCTGGCAGTTGGCTCCACAGTTGAGGAAGTCACGAGAAAACTGCAGGAATCCGTTAACCGTATACATCAATGGACCAAAAAATGGAGAATAAAACTCAACTCTCATTAACTTTACATAAAGGAAAGTGAGCCCAATGCCTATCAAAATAAACTCCTGGATCGTCACATATGCAGATACGGCTAAGTAGGTACTTACCTTGGAATGACTCTGGACGCCAAACTCTTCTGGAAGGAGCATGTGAAGAAGAAGATGGAAGAAATCAACCTAAAATTCAAGAGGACCCAGAAGTTGGAGAAAATCCAACTGCCTATACTTAACAAGATGCTACTGTACGAGCAAGTGATCAAACCAATTTGGGCTGCCAATTATGGGGCTTCACTGATTTTATAATATGAAATAATATTTCGAATATTATTCGAAATCCCGCCTCTATAACCGCCCGGACCAGTGGAAAGGGGCTGTCGGGCGGGCACCTATCGTGTCAATCGTCTGATGTGTTCATGAATTCGGATGCCATAAATCCATATAAACATGAATGTACAGTGAATAATACATGAGAAGCTGGATTCCAACTACTGATTACGTCACATCAGTCATAAGATATAGAGTCAAATTGTTTTGGAAGATGAACGAGCTCCATTTCAGATTACACGGGCACAGGAGCCTATCAAATGAATCCGAGTTTAGGCATTTATTCCGTTTGTCGTATATTGAAGATTAGAATACGACTGATTTTGTTTTGAATGAGAACAATAACTACATCTACTGAGAAGGTATCGACCATTAGATGTGCAAGAGTAACTTAGTACGCCCAGTTTAGTCATTTCCTCATTACGTACAGCAATCGGGCGATTTTAGATAACAAATAATAAGTTATGACAAATCGAGTGGTGTATGTACTTGAAATAATACACGTGGTAGAAAACGGTTTAATGCGACAACGTAACTGGGCATATGACGTTTGAACTCCATTGAATTTATTCACCGTTTCGTGTTTACAACAACAAAGAACGTTATTTGTAACGTGTGTATTCCATTTGAATAGCAACCTACAATCCCCGTGTACGTTAGGATGTGAAAGGAACAAAACCGTTTCACTCGCATTACAGATCACAAGGGACAACATTATTGTTGAATACATGTGAGACTGAACCAAGACTTTTACATACTTTCATACGTTCTAGAATGATTAATCGAATTTTCAGGAGTTGAAGACATTTAATTCTAGATCTTGAAGAACCGTTTAGTTCTGCTAAACCGAAACGGCATAAATTTCGGTTGAGAGGGCTCGTCAGTTAGGAAATGTGAACAATTGTCTAATTACAGCAACCGAATTTGTTCTCGAAATTTAAAAAGATGTACACAAGAGGATTGAGCCAAACAAAGTTTGAATGATTCACCGATATTGAATACTAATAATCTATTTGATAGAACCCTATTCTAGAAGATTTCATACATTGCACTACCTGTCATGAAAGTATCCACGTGATTTTCACGAAATTCTTATGAGAGCACCTTCAGACGTACCCTCGGACCTGTCTTTACTCTAGACGTATCCCACAAGAGTTATAAAGATTGCTGGACACAGTGTTCCCGGATTATGGTACATCGAATTCAGAATCATTGACAACCAAATGTCCCTCGTATTAAGTTTAAGTATTATTATCGGGTAGATGTAGTAACTAGATGGTTGTACATGTAACCTCCTCAGCTTTTATTCATAATTATACCAATGTACAGCATATTTGTGTGGTTATGCAGTTTTTATGTGTTTGCTGAGATAGCGGAATATCACACCTTGAAGTGAACGACCGGAGGTCT
Organism: Stenodema calcarata; assembly: GCA_963920205.1. Classification (NCBI taxonomy): domain Eukaryota; kingdom Metazoa; phylum Arthropoda; class Insecta; order Hemiptera; family Miridae; genus Stenodema; species Stenodema calcarata. The sequence continues at coordinate 5,682,275 of OY986049.1, forward strand.
AGGAGAAAATCGTAGGAATATTCACAGTTTGTGAATCACCGGAGGAATGTCTGCAGTTAGGATGCAATTATCAATTAATCGGATTATCGATTATATGACCCCGATTAACCTACCAATTATTTTTATTAATCGATTATGGTTTTTGATTAATCGTTTTTCAAATACATCACGATTTTGAAAGAGCATAGGCATGGAAGAAGGAGGTATCTTCCATCCATGCAGGTAGTAACAATAACATCGACGATTAGTCTTCAACCATGTCTTTTTCATTTGTCTTCTACTTTCATACTTGATTCTTTTATCGGTCCTATTTATACCTTCAATTTATAATGAAATCTCTACCTTGCTCTTAGCTTTAGGAGCCCCTATGCTGATCCTGGGCCTTTTCTGCTTAAGTGTAAATCCTGAGGAGGCTACATGCCAAATTTCAAGTATCTACCACTACGGGAATTGCGCCAAAAAAACTTGACTTTTTTGTATCAGGCAAATTTGATCGCGCCAATTTTGGAATGTCGGGGGGAAGCCATAAAACCGTCCGATTTTAAGATAGTGAGAAAGCAAATAAAATAGACTAATCCGATTAATCGATTATTCCATACCGATTAATTGGTAACATCGATAATTTGCTTACGATTAATCATTTGATATTATAATCGATTATTTGGTTCCGATGTTACATCCCTATCAGATAGGGATTCTACAGTCCCGTGAACAAATCCTATGGTCTCTGTGAAGGGTATGTAGATGCAGTAGTAGTCAGCGGTAACTGAGCCAAACCAATTTGATTGGTTCTTCTTCCATGTAAACCCTGTTTAGATTCAGGTGCCGCATAGGAAGCCGACAGTGGACTGAGCATATCATCCACCTGCTCTAAAAGGGATGGAAACCCATCACACAAAACTTCCGGCCGCGGTTTCCAGGTTTTGGGTCGATTAAAGCGTCCGCTCGAGTGTTTCCATGTAGAACGGATATCCAAACTCCTGGAACGCTTCCTTCGCTACCGCGATAGGTTCATTCTCGTAATCAGGACACGAAGTTGGGAACTTGTAGGAGAACATTGTTCCATTCGGTCTAGGAAACAAAAAGAGTAAAACGCACCTCATCGCGGTGGATATTCTGCACAAGTACCTACCTACCTACCATCATACTCGTATATAAAACTCTATTTTCAAAATTGTTCTCACTGTTCGTTAACCAACTCAATAAGGGGTGCTCGGTTATTCATCGTCATATTCCTGAAACGGAAGACAGTGTAAGATAAATAAATTTCACTGAATAAACTCTCCGATAGAGAGAATGAACCCAATGCTGCATAATAATTACAATGGAACTTCCTCTCACAATTAATATTCCAACTTCAACAGACCAGTTATCCTCTGCAAGTAAATTAAAGTTGAAGGTCCCTAATACGAACCACGAACAATAACCATTCGAAGCAAACTTGGAAGAGTCAACATAATATTAGTGCCTGGACCAACCACACCATAACAGAATATTAACGAAGGTATACAGGTGAATAACTACAGACCTCACAATCTTTGTTCTCCAAGTTCCAGTGATAACTTATTGCAGCAATTTATTTTCTACACGTTATGTTGAAAATGACACTTGTGGTCCACCACTGACAGTTAACATTGAGGAGAAAAATCACGAATGTCTATTGAAACGACAGCCTGACACGCTACAGGTGGAACGACTACGGGATAAATAAAAGATTTCAATGAACCTTAAAAATGTTATGTGGAGGTAGATTTTGTTCCATTGAAAGATAAACTTCGTTTTTAATATTTACATTGATTTATAAACATGTTTGGTTCATTTTAGTTCACCCACGTACTTTCCAAGTTGTCAATATTCTTCAGTAATCACTCAGTAACAACTGTTGTTGAATCAAGTTCCCAAGTTCTTAAGTAGTGGATTTCTCGAAAAGCAATAACCAATTCAGTGAATAAAATAACTTGCGCTCTTGTTGCTGCACACATTTTGTTCCAGAAAATGCAATGTTTTAATGTTATGTTATAGTCCGAGATAAACTTTGAGATATCGAAATTAAAACATTGAATTTTTTTCAGGGGCGCTAGTTATTTTATTCACTGAATTGATGTTTATTGCGTCAAATCCACTATTTACGAACTTGGGAACTTCCACAGATCCAAATCAAACCATGTGAGTGTTCTAAGGAAACCGTACTTTACTGGTACACACTTTTTAGGGAGTCGGAAAACATCAATCAAAGTAGTACCAAGAGATGGAGAGGTTTCAAAGGCGAATTAACTAAAGTGTTCATCAAACGAATGGAACAACGCCAACACCAATTATAGACGATCAAATACAGATGCTACTAAGAAATAGCTATGAAAGAACGCTTTACCTCGTAAGGGCCTGCAGGAACTAGCTTGGAAGAAGATTTTTAAAGGATATCTCAGGCTGCAATTGGTGGGGGGGGGGGGGACTCCACCTTTATACAAGACATCCAATAAGAAGAAAGTTACGAAAAAGCAGCGAAGAATCGAGAAAGAAAATCGAAATTTATTGCATTTTACGGTCTATTGGCCTTTTAAAAATTCCTCCTCGTCTCGTTTTTTAATCAAACAATTTAACCACTATTTAAAAAAAAAAATATTTTATGATCTCAAAAATCGGACGACAAGGGGCTTTGTTTTTCTTATTGATATAGTAAATTTAGAAATTTATTTTGAAAGTCTAAGTCAATCACAACCTGAGATATCCTTCGAAAACTTTCCAGCCTAGGTCCTGCACGCCCTCAAGTATGCTTGAGGAAAGAAATTAACCGTATCGAAATATCGCTTATGTCCCGTTGACGGAGTGGCGGAGGTAACAATAACAGTGCGCTGTTCCTTGGCGCAGTAATGGAAATTTTCGCTCATGACGTTCCATAAACTAAAACCCTATGACAGAGGAGACCTTTAATGATCACGCATTTATACTACATGTAACTTCCACGTCGAGCTTCTTTGGCAATCGAGTAAGCAACGTTGATCAACCTGAATAAGCCACTAAACAGCGTGGATTTCGTAAAAATGATGATTTCTCCGATCTCATTTGGAATCCACGTCGTGAAGAAGAACATTGTCATTATCTAGCCTCTATATACCTCTACTACCATAAGCACTCCTAACATCCTGTGAGGTTCGAAACCCTATTTCTCTCCTTAGATCCCTAGGGTCCTCAGGATTCCCTTAGATCTCTTTGAAATAAGAAGTGTATGAGTGATATTTATTAAACAGAGATACCTACTTAGTAGGCAAAATGTGACAAACATATCAATTGGATAGAGCACTAAAAAAATGATTTCCTGGTCTGTGAAATTATTCATATTTTTGACGCGAAGCTAGAACTATTGTTTTTTCTCCCCTTTAAAACAGGTAAAACAGGAAACTAGTTAGGTTTCCTAGAGGATGCGACAGGTGGGTCAGATGAAAGTCGATTGATAATGCGTGAGCCTGTTGGGTGAGACAGGTCGCCAGAACCGGGCAGCAGATCGGGGGAGAGACCTTGGCCCACATGCTCTAACAGCAAGGCCCAATTACGGAGGGAGCACTTTACCTTGGGTCAAACTTCCTCCTTCCACTACTTGGTATGCACTCGAACAAGGCTCTACGCAAAGTTGTGGGGAAACGCCGAAATCGAATAATTAATTTATGATTGAATTGACTTGAGAAAGGCGTAATTTAGATCTAAGGTCATTACAGCATAGCACACTACAAAAATAATAAATTGTAATTTGTTGAAAGAAACTGTTATACAAAGGTGAGGTGGTAATGAAGTTCAATCCGTCGGACCGGGAGACGTATCTCTTACCGGTGAGGTCCAGTCACCACACCACTCGGAGTTCCAGGATCTCAAGAATGGTGACTCCTGCGTTATTCCCCCGAGAGCGCAGGTGGCAGGACCCAGCACCGGACATACCATGAATATTTTCCTGTGACTTGAAGATAGGAGGCTTAATACTCCTACTCGGTGTGCCAATATCCCTTAAATTCGGGATTTCTAGAGAGACCAGAGTTGGACACAGTGATGAGTTCCTGTTCTATATTTTACGTACACTTGACATCAATGAGGTGAGGTGACCATGAACGTTAATTTTACAGCTTGTATGGTGGTCGAGCGGCCTCAATACATCACTCGAGACAAGGTAAATTTCATCTCAGAATTAGCAAATCTTGTATCCTTTACTGAACTCCAGTTATTTATATCCACTTAGATATACCACCCAACAGGTTAAGGATCGTGGAACTACCCTGAAGATCCTCCAAACCACCGAAAAAGGCTTCTTTGAACAATAAGAAGCACGCAAGGAGTTTTTCGCCAGTTGGAATGAAACAGAAACAACTGTGCACTCAATTAGGCTCTACAGTCCTTATCAACGCCGAAGTGGAAGCTGACTCAGAGGCCATCCGTCCTGCGAGTGCCCCCACTGTCGGCCGTTCGCGCGCGTGTTACGAAGTGACTGGAAGGCCGAAAGCTTACATTCAAACCTTCCAGATGAGCTCCGGCGGACAAAGGACCGACATTTGGGACAGTGCCGGGCAATTAAAGCCAAAATTAGAGCGCCGCTGAGAAAGAATTGCATTTTCGACAACGAATATTTCGTATTTCCCACTATTTTACGTCTAAAAACCCAAATACCATCTTGTGTCAAAAAACAACATTCATTAGCGAATTACACTAATTTATTCATGTAGTTGCATTTACAATTTGCAGAAAGGAGCAAAAACACTGAAAGAAACCAAAAATGTTCGACTCAAAATAAATTATTACATGCATTGCAACTGATTACTTCCGAGGCCCGAAGCACCCAGCAAGAATTATTATTCTTGCCTCCAGATATTATTGCTAGCATAGTATGATAATGTTTTCAGGTACTATAGGTAAGCAATTAATAGTTAAGTTCATGTTAAAGAGGATTTCCTGAATATGCAGTTTTATTTTCAATACAAAGGCCAGTCTCAAGGACCATCCTTGGTTCAAATGGAATTGAATAACAAGATGCCACTAACCTTCGTTCAGCACCCACTTTTAATGCCGAGAAAGACGCAGGGCATATAACTATGGTAAGTTCTCAAACCTGATTTTTAGATACTGCGACCCTAAAACTACAAGAGTGGCCAGTCTATAAATCCTTTTTAATTGCCCATGAATTGGAACTCACTTTAATAACCTAATCCACATTGCCACATTTATAGGCGACAAATAAGCGTTGGTACCATAAGAAGGAATTCAGGTAATGATTCAGAACCAAGACATTTATGAGGATTGAAAGGCCAAAATGAATACACAGATCAACAGTCAATTAGAATTTTGTGTCCATCTTATCTGAATGGAATGAGTCGTAGCTAGAATGAGTCTTCGAGACGAACGAGTCGTAGCAAACACGCTCTTGTCTTCCGAAACAGACGCCGTGGAAGACATAAGCGGAGGATAGAGAACATGTGTGTTCCCAAGACACGTATCACCTTCTCAGAGTTATTTATAGTTTCTACATCCAGAAGCAGGTTATCATGGAACATCCCCCTCCTTCCCTTTAGCTCCTCTTTACATTCATCATTTTCGAAACATAACTGCGTTTTCTCAAGTCTCTATAACGACAACCCGTTACGTACATGCCGTGGATTTCAATAAGACCCAACGACCAGCAGCTTCTAAGTCTACGCATCGGGGGGAGTTCAGGAGCAGAACCAGCTCAATTTATTTCAAGCGTAGCTGGACCTCGGTTTCTCGAGAAACTCAATTGTGCTCGCAAATGGACAACTAAACGTTATTTTATTGAACCAATTGAAAACTGAACACATAAAAATGTCCTAAAAAATTATATGAACATATCGAGGGTCTCACGGCAACTTCCCACATCGTCATTTCGGAGACTTTTCAGCAGAGCCTGAGTAATTCAGTAGAATAAATCGTGAGACTTATACTTAGTTAGGTCGATCCGCCGGGAGAAAACGCTTCGAATGGTATGCATAACTCATTTTGGCCAAACATGATTGTAGAGCATTACTAGGCGAACTGAATACACAGGCGGATGTCGGTAAAATCGGTACTTTATTAGGTAAAAGTGAAACAAAGATAAAGAAAACGGGGAGCGAATACAATACGGCTGAGGGCAATTAGACTGAATGGTCGTTCGGGGGGGAAACCAAAATGGCGTCACACGACGCAGTTTTGCAATGTAATTTATATGTAGGTACTTCATTGCCCGTTTTCTCAGCATGTTACCCCAACTGGCATTTATAATTCGGTAAATAATAATCTGGAAATATTATGTGTCGGGTGAATAGTATTAGTGTTGTTATTCGGTGGTAATGTATAGTATAGTGAATGGTCGGGGCGCTAGTGGGCTACGGAACTAACTGGGTCATGGAATAAGGGAGAGCCAAGGCGCATGGAGGAAGGAAACTGAGGCCTCACAAGGGCCGAACATCCTCCCCCCCCAGAGAATCACCCCGGGGGCGGAGGTATAGGCTGTGGCACGGTATAGAGGTGTAGGAGAGAGTTTGGGAACAGTTGAGGGTTTGGTTGAAGTTAGTGTTGGGAAGGTAAGGGGCAGAGTTTTGTGACAGGTCGTCGTTTTAGGCCACTGGTAGTGGCGACGTCAGCCACCCTGGGCGTACCATCAATACCTGGAAACACCTCGGTAATGCGCCCTAAGGACCATTGGAGAGGCGGAAGGTTGTCGTCGAGGAGGAGAACAATGTCTCCAACTGCGGCATGTCGTTGTGGGGTGTTCCATTTCTCGGCCTGCTGTAGGGTCAACAGGTATTCATTGGTCCAGCGCTTCCAAAATGTGTCGGTAACATGTTGGACTAACTTCCATTTGGGAGAGAACGACGCTGGGGAGTCATCGGGAGCGAGGGGAGGTGCCGTGATTGGTCGGTGTATCAGGAAATGCGCCGGAGTCAAAACGTCGATATCCAATGGAGATGCAGATAGTGCCGTTAGAGGCCGTGAGTTCAATATTGCTTCGATTTTGGTCAAAATAGTCTGGAAGGTAAGGAGAGTCGGCAATTGATTGAGAAGTTGAAGTTTGAGGAGTCGCTTGGCAGATTTGACTGCGGCCTCCCATAGTCCTCCAAAATTTGGTGCAAGAGGTGGAATGAATTTCCACACTGTACCCTGTCGGGCAGTATGTCTGGACAGTTCATCGGAATGATGGGGGTCAGCGATGATAGCTTTCAGTTTCCTTAGGTAGTTGGAGGCACCAAGGAAATTTCGGCCGTTGTCCGACCATACAACAGCAGGATAGCCCCTACGGCTTACAAAGCGGTCATAAGCTTGGAGGAAGCCATCCGTACTGAGGTCTAACACAGACTCCAGGTGAACAGCTTTTGTACTGAGACAAACAAACAGGCAGATGTAAGCGTCGACCACGCGGGACCCCCGCGTGCCAGTAATGGAGACTTTTATTGGGCCTGCATAATCCAACCCTACCTGGTTGAATGGGTGAATTAAGGAAAGTCGGTCCGCTGGGAGCTGCCCCATTTCCGGCTTGAAAGGTTTGGGGGATATGGAAAAACATCGGGGGCACCCCGAGAGTCTTCTTTGGACAACATTTCGACCGTTTATTATCCAGTATCGGTGTAGAAGGTAAGCATATGTCGCCTTGGGTCCCACATGGAGGCAGTCCTCATGGGCCCTGTCAATGATAAGGTCAGTGAGGGGGTGTTTTTGAGGTAGTAGGGCCGGATGTTTGGTAAAAGCAGGGAAGTTTGAATGACGGAGTCGCCCACCAACTCGTAGAACCCCATCAGTATCAACAAACAAACCCAGAACTTTGGAGAGTCTGAGTTTTGGTCGGTCAAGGGAGGCATCGAGTAGTTCATTACTGAGTGCTGCACGCTGTGCTCTTCGTACCAAAGCAGTGCTGGCTAGGTTTAATTCGGTAGCGGTAAGGGGGCCTGATATTGGGGATTTTGTTTTATCGGAATTGTTTCGGAACCGGAGGCACCAAGCTACTACTGCTTGCAATGTCGAGAAGGAGGAAAATTTTGTTTCCAAAGTCGGTAATAAATTGGTAGGTTCAGTGGCTGTGGATGTGGCACGTACTTGTCCCGCACGTTTTTCCAAAAGCACTGTTGGGTCTGACAGGTCAGGGCGAACCCGTTTGAGAGTCCACGTGTTTGGATGTGAGGCTAGCCAGGAAGGACCTCCCCACCAAAATTGGCAATCTGGGAGCAGCTGAGGCGCCAGTCCCCTGGAAGCAATATCTGCTGGGTTTTGGGCGGAAGGAACATGGAACCATCTTGAAGAGGGTATGTGTTTGAGAGTTTGGGCCACCCTATTGCCCACAAACACCTTCCAAGTCGGTGCTGGGTCCGCTGTAAGCCAAGAAAGGGCGATGGTGGAGTCGGAAAAAGCAAAAATTCGGTCAATAGATAATTCTGGTAATTGAGGAGACAATTTTTGAAGGGATTTCGCTAAGAGTTCGGAAGCCAATAATTCTAGGCGAGGTAAGGATTCCACTTTCAGTGGAGCTATTCGGGCACGAGCCGTGAGCAGCCTTACAGTAAACTTGTCCCCTACTTGAGCCACAGCATAAATAACGGCAGCATATGCAAGTTCGGAAGCATCAGAGAACCCAGCAATCCAAAATCGGGAGTTAAGGATTGGAACATGTCTGGGAATCGAAACGTGTTGTAGTGATGGCAAGTTGGCTGCAAATTTGGCCCAACTCTCTCGAATCTCTTGGGACAGAAGTTGATCCCAACCAAGTTTGGATTGGACCACTGATCTCTGTAGAATTCGGGCTAGTACGGCCACAGGTAAAATCCATCCCAATGGATCATAAATTTGGCCAATTTGGGATGCCAGTTCGCGTTTTGTGCGAACGTTCGGGAGTGGGGTGACTTTATAGGAAAAAGAATCGGAAATGTTGTCCCAGCGTAGACCTAGGACTTTGAGAGTAGCATCATTGTCGGAACTGAATTCAAGAAATTGGGCACTTGGCAAAATGTGATCATTTGGGATCCCATGAAGGAGGGTTGGGTCATTTGCTGCCCATTTTCTTAGCTGGAACTGGGCTGAGTGAAGAAGCCTGATAAGTTGCTCACGTAGTTCGAGTGCTTGCTGCTTTGTGTCAGCGCCAAAAAACAAATCATCTACGTAAGTAGTAGTTTTGAGAATTCGGGCAGCATCCTCTAGATGAGGAGGGGCCAAATTGGCTAATTCCTGTAGCACACGACAGGCCAGGAAAGGTGCAGAGGCAGTTCCATAAGTTACTGTATTTAATTGGAAATCTTGTATTTGACAGTTGGGATTTGATCGCCAACAAACTCGTAACAGGTCTCTGGAGTGTTGGGAATGAAGAATCTGCCGGAACATTTGTTTGATATCAGCCGTAATGGCGTATTTATGAAAACGGAACCTGGTAAGAACATCATCCATCCCAAGTTGTAATCGGGGACCAACATGTAATATGTCATTTAATGAGAAACCACCGGGGGTTTTTTGGCTGGCATTGAAGACTACCCTGATTTTTTCTGGAGGGTCGTCCTTTTTGGTTACAGCGTGATGAGGAATGTAATAGCAAATTTGGTGATGGGCTGGCGGCGGAACCGGGGACATATGTCCTAGGGAAATATATTCCTCCATAAATGATTTATAGGCAGCTTTTAGTGTCGGGTTTTTGGAAAGTTTGGCTTCCAGTCCAAAAAATCGGGACATAGCCAATTTTCTGGAAGGCCCTAGAAGAGATGGGGCCAGTTTAAGTGGTAAATCGACGGAAAATCTTCCATCAGGAAGTCGAGAAATAGTGTTCTGAAAGATTTGTTCAGCCTCCAGCTCATCCGGAGTTTGCTTGGTCGGTTCGTCAAAATCTTCAATTCTATACATTCTTTCCAACAACTCTGCTAATTGGGAATTCGAAGTTCTGGAAGCCGCTTTTACATGAGAGTTGGAGAGTGGGTGTTGAGAAATATTGTCCCCAAATTGAGGGGTTTTTGGTAGTTGACAGTCGGAAGTTGGTTGTGTGGTAGTCTGAAGATGAAAGCGTAACGGAGTTGAAAACGCCTTACTATCAATAAGATGGTCGAGTGGAGAATCCTTTTTGAACAGGGTTGTAGGAGAAATGGTGTTGGGTTTTTCGGGATGGGACCTCAGCGTAAAATAGTTGGTAAACGCTTGGGAAGTAACTTTTCTACAGATAGCTGAATCGGGAGGTGTTCTATTAACCAATTTTCTAGGAAGTCGCTGAGGTTTAGGGGAGAGTGAAAGTGTCAAAGTTAACTGCTTGTCCGCCTCCGAAGGGGCGGTTAAGTCAGGGATTTTGGAAAGTTTATTTAGGGGAACATTGTTTCTACTCTTTTTATGTTCACTAGGGAAGTTAACGGGAAGTCGTTCATTATTTTTTACAGAATGGTGAAACGTAACTCGTTTCTTCCTTGGGAAACTGATAAAACCACTAGCTATCCATCCAAATTTTGTTCTGGTAAATTTAGGAGAATCGTCAAATACGATTGGGTCTACGTTAAAGGAAATATCGTCCAAAATTGCACCGCTGAATATAATATCAATTTTGTGACGGTTGTTAAAATTGGGATCAGCCAATGTAAGTTTGGAAACTTCTGGCCAGCGGGTAATCGGGAAGGAATACGTCGGTGATGGGGAACTCGGGTTGTCCAACACTATGAAGGAGGTATATTTTGGACAAAAGTGGTGTTTTCGGAATTTTGGAAAGTGTATCATACCGGAGGCCATACCATAAACTCTGTCCACAACAGAGCCCCCCACCCCATGGATGCGGAATGAGGATGGCCTTATCGTTAGTCCGGCCAATTTGGCGAATTCAAGAGATATTAAATTGGAATCACTCCCTGAATCCAAAATACTACTCCCAACTGCACCGGCATTTGCCCCATTTGAAGATATTCGTACAGAAGCCGTTGGAACAAGGGAAAAACCCCGAGGAGCTGAAAGACATGATTTTGGAATTTGTTTCAGTTGTGTAATATTCTTGGAATGGTTATGATTTAGTCGGGAGTTGAGGAATCGTCTTTTAGCAATTTGTGAAGGCAGTAGGGGCGGTGTAGCAGTTGGGAGTGGATACCGTCAATATTGTTGTTTGTTTTGGCCAATTGGGCATGTTGTACCTGAAAATTGGCCATTCGGGCGTGAACTATGGTTGTGATGTGTGTTGGTAGAATGAAAGCTGTGTTGTCGCGGCAAATTTTTAGGATGCATTTTAGGTAAGGGCAACATGGGCTCGGATGATGGTCGATTGTAATAAGAGTGACTGCGCGCATTAGCCATGGGGCGGAATAAGGGTGGTGTTACCGAACCTGAATGTGAAACTGGCAAATCCAGTTCTGAGGAAAATCGTTCATCATCCAAACTTCGAGAAGTAACAATAGGGCTTACGTGACCGCATGGGGCAGATGTCTTGGGTTGCATCGCTGACGATGGTTTCCGTTCCTGGAATCGTTGAGGGTACCTTGGAGGCTTAATTGGGTAGTTTGGTTGAAGGACGGGTGAAACTTTTTGGGGACGGTGAACGGCTTTGGGTGGTGATTGGGAGAAACGAGGTAGATGGGATGTACTAGTAGGAGAGGAAGGAGGAGATCGGAATGAGACAGCTTTATCAATGACGCTGTCGGGGATCAGATCGTTTGGGTTGCCAAAATTATGTAAAAAGTAGTGATGACGTCGGGAGCACTTAGAACACACCCTCGGCGAGCTGCAGTTGGCGATTGGATGCGTTCCGTTGAGACAGTTCATGCATTCTCCGGTGATATTCACAAAGCTCACCCGGTCGGTGTAGCGTAACTGGAGAAACTCCGGACAACGATACAAAAAATGCCGGCAGTTACAGTAAGGGCAATTTCGGGATGGACCATGGATTTTTGGTTTTGGTACTGACCTCGGAAATCGGTTTTGGAGGGATTTTGGAAATGGTTTTGGAGCCGGATCGTGCGAATAATTTTGCTTGTGGACGGAAGAATGAGTTGTAGATTGGTCTCGATTTGATGATTGTACATTCCGAGTTAGTACTTGATTGCGTTGTTCACGGGAACGAAGGAAGTCAAGTAGGGCAGCTGTTGTCGGGAGGTTCTCATTCTGTGAGATATTTTCGTCAAAAAACGATTTGTGTAGCGAAAGCGGCATACACTTTACTGCTTGGTGGTAGATCATTAGGTCCACTATGTTGTCGGTCTTGATAGAGTGTACGGCCATTTCATATCCGCGTACGGCTTGAATAAAGCTATGCAGTATTTCGGGTCGGTCGTCGGTAAAGGGTTGTAAGAGATCCCTTTTGTCCAATTGGGCCATTGCAACCTTGTAGGGATTCGAATGGGCTGACACCAACTCATTCCAGACTTGGTCAAATGGAGTACCATTCGAAATGTGAGGGGCGATCCATTGTTGTAGCGATGAACTCAATTTTTGCTGCAACGAACGTAGTTTGTTGACGTCGGGCAAGTCGAGGGAAAGAATAGAGTCGTTAAATATTTGCGAAAATTGCGCAAACTCGAGTACATTACCTGTATAGGTTGGTACTGTGGGGAGTAGGAGGGCACAGGTTTTGAGTGAATCAAATCGGGATGAAGTACATGGCGTTTTTTGCGCTGATTTAATCGGTGGCTCCGGTTGAGCTTCCTCAAAGGCAGCTCTGGCACTTTCAAGTCGGTAAACGACATATTTACGTACCGCTCGGGAGAATACTTTATGTTTGAAGTGTTTGTCGAGCGTAAATGAGCGGAAATCCTCCATCATTTGGTCAATGCGGGCAAGTGACTTCGTAGTTTGTCGGGCGGATGTTGTAGGCATAGTGACGTCACTCATCGAATCGATTGTGACGAGGATCATATTTATCGATTCGAGTGCGGAGTGAGCAGATTTCGGTATTTTATCCGCCCCCAAATGATCAATCAACCATCGTGCATTGTCATCGAAGGCGTCGGTACTTACCTCCAGACATAATTTGAGGTTGATCAGCTGGTCCTCGTTGCGGGACACGTCGGTGTCGGGAATTAGGGAAACCGGTGGTTGTTCGGCCATATTGGCAATCGCGGAGAGGAACACTGACAAACGAAATACCGAACGAAATTAAAAACCGGAATAAACGCGCGATTACCGGTCAAACGAGTTTCGGCACCATGTAGAGCATTACTAGGCGAACTGAATACACAGGCGGATGTCGGTAAAATCGGTACTTTATTAGGTAAAAGTGAAACAAAGATAAAGAAAACGGGGAGCGAATACAATACGGCTGAGGGCAATTAGACTGAATGGTCGTTCGGGGGGGAAACCAAAATGGCGTCACACGACGCAGTTTTGCAATGTAATTTATATGTAGGTACTTCATTGCCCGTTTTCTCAGCATGTTACCCCAACTGGCATTTATAATTCGGTAAATAATAATCTGGAAATATTATGTGTCGGGTGAATAGTATTAGTGTTGTTATTCGGTGGTAATGTATAGTATAGTGAATGGTCGGGGCGCTAGTGGGCTACGGAACTAACTGGGTCATGGAATAAGGGAGAGCCAAGGCGCATGGAGGAAGGAAACTGAGGCCTCACAAGGGCCGAACAATGATGATGTGGGAAGTTGCCGTGAGACCCTCGATATAGCAAAACCACTTGCCGGTCAAAACTCATCAAGGTACATATTTGTGGTATCCATGGGCTTACCAACTCTTGTTATTCATGTTCTGCGTCATAATCAATTGTATTTAATAAAACATAAAGTGAAAAACTAAGCTCATCCAACTAGAAGTATGTTTCAAGTTTAATATTGGATCAGAATCAAAATGTGCAGACCTCAGATGACCTCACCGAAGAAGTAAAGAGGGAACTGGTAATTGATCCCATAGTCACTATGGCATAGTGGAAACTACTCATGATTATCATACGAGTGAATAATATATATAAAATAGTATAGCATGGCGTAACACACTCTGCCCTCCGGTCAATATCCCAGAAAACTCCACTAAGTGGAAGATGGTTGAGAACGGCGATACTCCGGACACATGGGCTAAAATATTCAGAGAGTCAGTTCATTTGGAAACGGCTGAAATTCAAGAACGCAACAGACTTTCGGAGTCTATTACAACGTTATGAGCTTGAGTGGATTCCAGGTGAGAGAAGGCTACAGCAATTCGTTGCAGTCTGAAGGAAGGGAACGGAATAAGTTAACAATTCCTCGGCCCAGCAAAGGATGATAAATTGAATGGCTGGCATTATTCCCGTTTCAGCGGTTCCTTCGCTATATCACAACAGACACTCAGGGCTGTGTGTTTTGAACTGGAAGCCGAGGGGAACCGAGGTAAGTGAACCAACAACTGATACAGGCTCGGGGTCATAAAAGGCTCTAGAGAATAGACAACGAGCCTCTTATACTGCAAGGTGTACCGATAAAAAATGACTTTCCAGACCCTTATCGGAATGAACGTGCTCAACAAGGCAACAATATCAAGAATATTGGGTCTCTCGAAGAAAACTGCAAATAATGGAACGAAAAGCAATAAAATGAATCAAAGGCGATTCGTTCACAGTCCGAGATAATTCTCGAATAAATAAAAGTAAGTTTCTACAATTTACTGCAGGCTAATCAGGATTGTTGCCGTTATTGAGAAAACCATCGGAATATGGGTATCTTCGCAAGAACATTAAATGTAAATTTTACAAGTTACACAGTTTGAAAACATCAAATCACAATAATTAGTTCGTAACTTGCATTAGTTTGAACCTGAATAAACTGTTGTGTCCGTTATAAGATAGATACCAACACAGAAGCCGCGCCATCGCTTGTAATTAAGAAGTGCTCGGTGTAAGGGCATCTCGTATCATTGCGATTCATTTTCTAGTGCAGGATGAAAAATGCGTAATCCAACAACCAGAAGATTTCATTGCTATTAATTATTCATCATTTGGACGAGTCATCAATCATGAAAACGTACTGAATCATTCCCAATAATCAAGCCGTTTTATTAGCTACGGACCAGAAATTTGGTAGCAGGAGGAGATCAGGACGCGTCTAGATGGACAATTAAGGGGTCCTTTCTAATTTTCATATTTTAATTTCCTCGATGTCTTAAAATTCATTCTAATTGATCAGTGCTTACAACTTTTCAAGGAGGATTCATTTAGAGCAAATTTGACCGCTCTAGTCAAGATTGATTGTAAAAATAAATCACACAAAGTAGGTGTGATAAAGTTGATTATGCCTTACAATTCAATCCTTCATTTGCTTTCAACAAGAATAAAGTTTAGGTATTGTAATTTAAACTTGGATGTAGGTTTTGACCGCAAATGGAATATGATCGGGGTACAATGACCTCCTTAATAACACAAGTTTTACTACTGAAAAAGTGCATTAATGTGGTAGAAAATAGATTTCAGCAGGGCTTCGAGCAGCATAAATTGCACATTCTAACATAATCGTCACAATGTAATAAAGAAATCCAAGTGGAATGGAGAGCTCCGAACAGATCTCAGAGAGCTGTCTCGAACAGGTCTTATTTGCGTGTCTTGGTGTCTCCTCAACCCTAACGGCAGTCATCGACAATACTCGGGATAATGTCATACAAGATTGATAAGACCCTCAGAAATCATTATTTTCCCTCGAGTTTGAGGCGGACGACCGGAGCGAACTCGCGGAGCGATTAAGAGGTTGACGGGGATCGTGGAGGATGTTTCGACTGCGTACGTGAGTCTATGCGCTCCTCGAGCTTTTCAACGACCGAACGGGTCGTGTTTTCTCAGGAGTGATATGCTGAGGCCACTCACTTCCACGGGCGAACCTGACTTGACCGTCTTCATTTCATTCGCTGTATCAGGATTTAGTTGGAGTCCAAATCATCGGGAGAACTTATTTTCAACGCTTTCAAAGACCACAGTTTGATACTTTTTTTTTAAATACATTTTTGTTGCCATAAAGAGACAGACGAGTGAAACTTTAAAACACCAATCATCGAATACTAGGTATTAGAACCAGTTCATTAATGTTCAGTTTCCTGACGTAAGTGTTGGTCCCCAAAAGGCTCATTATGCTTCCTAAAATTTCATCGCCCATTTTTTTGACATTATTTGAAACATTGTGGAAATTTCGTTGAATCAAAATTTACAAAAGAAAACCATACTTACGCATAAAAGTAAATCAATCGTTTATCGAGTTTATACCATGAACGATTAGTTCAACGAAAAATGCAAGAGTTCCATCACTTATGAAGCGCTATAATGACCAATGGAAATGAGTGATGAGTGAGTAATCATTGCATTATCCGCACAAATAGAAAAATAGCTGCAACTGAGAGCATTTTCAATGCAACCCAAACGAATTGCTGAAAATAATTACTAACGATTGTGCAGTGCACCTTTGCTCCTTTAATCTAATACAATAACATTCACTCAAGTAAAACTGAACGAAAATTTCAATTTTCAGCATGGCTATAAGAGAGAATTTTCGAGGGAAAACCGGGTTTTATGTAAAGTGGAATATATGGAACTTGAATACCATCTCAAGTAACAACCAAGTTTCTTCATCTTCAAAGTGCTCCAGTTTGAGAACAGAATAAGGTATCGCAATTCTGACTTCACCATTGTATACAGCGTTGAAAAATCGTTAAAATGAGGTGTGATTTGTCAGACTGTTTCATTTTGGGTATTTATGGGTAATCCCCCCCCCCCCCACCCTAAAACTCCCCCCTAGAATGACTTGGAAATTCGGTAATCGTTTACTGTCAACGTCAACTCATCAACCTTATTCAAGTCACAACTGACGTCATACTCGGACGTTAACGTAATTTAGAAGTGAGCTCACCGAGTGTTGAGAAAATTAGTTTTTACAAGGAGGAAGTCCCTAATACAAAAACTACCTTTCAATGCAGATCCGAGTACGCAATTATCCCTTAGAAATAATCATCAGTTCCGATAAAAACGGTCCCCGGACAGATGGAAGACAGGGCACCGGTTGGCCATTCAGGGCACGGGGCAAATTAATTAGCGAAGGTATTTCTTGTTGACGCTGACAGGAGAGTAACTCTTGAGTTGCAGTCCACTTGAGTTAGTTAAGACGATTCAAAGGGTGATTGAGTTAGTTGCAATCTGCTTAGCATCACTGTTCACTTGGTAGACCACACAGAAGTATTGTGAATATCAAGGAAGAAATTCTGCGTAAGTTCAAGTTCTGAATACCAGTATAACCCACTGATTTAAGTAGTGAATTGTAAAAATAACTCATTGGTCAATAAATGATCCATAACGCATACCGAACAACTTCAGATCAATGACCTGGTTCGTGAGCTCGTCCCTATCAACTTTCTCGTTACCCGTCCCGTTACTATTTTATAAAATCAATTTTTGAACCACCAATACATTACAATTAAAATGGAAATTACCAATTGTGAAAGAATTCAATTTCTCGACTGAAGGTAACAATCAACTCTGTATTTCAGCAGAATTCGTACTGGTACCTAATTAATAAGACAGTGTCGTGATTGGGATCGAATCGACCTTAAACGATCTAATAAAACTCAAATCGAATTAGCCCAAGATAACCAGGTAAGTTTTGGTGTCGTTGCTAACGTCAAGTTCCTTGCAGCCACTTCTACTTATTTATATAAGAGATATTTATCACCTACTGTCGCCAAGGTCCGTCGGTGACTAACTAGAGAGTACGAGAGGAGATTTCGAATATAACCAACCCACGTCCTCCAATATATTGCAGTGAACTTGATACTCATCTTTCAAGATAGGTACACATAATCAATTTTATACACATATAAGACAGCCAGGAGGTACTTATTGACTGAGGTTTCCCACATTCGAAGCTACATTGAACAATACATCCCACACAGCTACATCCCACTGTATTGAATTGACCTTTCGTTCTTAGTTGAACGAAGTACTGCAATAGCGTAATATGTAGGTATATTCCAATCGCGACAAAAATGAACGAGGTAGGGCGGCGACTGTTCACCTACCCACTGAGTGAATTCAGAACGTAATTTGGTCAAAAACTGACTTTTTGAAAACCCAAATGAATTGAAATCCCAAAGAATTTATTATCAATCTCTTTCTAACGGTGTACTACGCAACTTCCAACATAATATGTTGGAAGTTGCGTAGTACACCGTATATTATATTATACAATATATAGTATATTATACAATGTTCGAATGTATTTCTGCAAATACGCTACCAATGAACAAATTGTGATGATTAATGTTTGAGTTTTTACCAAAGACTTGAAAACTGCTTTAATTGCTGGGTTAAATACTTAGAACCAACAAAATGGCTTATCACAATGGAAAATGTTTCGAAGACAACGTTTGTTCTTTTGATTTGGGGGTTGGTGGTCCAAAAATCACAGAAAGTGTCAATAAATAGTAGCCGGTAACAAATGACCGCAACAATATGTACTGGGGTTATATTAGATGACAGCGTTCGTCAATAATATCAAACATTGTATAGCATCTCACCTCTAGGATTAAATATCATAATACATTATGTGATGTGTAAAGAATTGTGATTAATTTTGTAATAAAGCCATTGGAATAAAAAAGAACGCGATGGATCGACATTTATTTACGTCAAACGAAAGTCGACTAGTATCTTTGACTTTGTGTACAGGAGGTCAATACTCGGCGAATCATTGGGCGTAGGGGGCCAGTTGACTAAACGGATGACGACATCTAAGCAAGTAAATATGATAATGAATTTGCAAGCTCGGATGTTCATTTCGTATCGTTATCATCCCCATGGCAGATCGGAAAGCCGGTTCATCGTGAAGTGTTCATCAACTACGGCGGAGAGTCTCCACAATTCCGGATGTTTCGGTAACAATCCCTTTAGTGTTTCACGGTGTGAACAACACGCTCATTATCATGGGTGCGAGTAGCAGAAGCATAATAATCGGAAATGTTTATGTAGTTAGCGTTCACGATAGTGTAAGAGTGTTGTTGATCACTATCACGTCAATAGTCCTGGTTCTATTACTGTAATCATTTAAAACCTCGAAACATCAGGTATAACTGCTTGGCATTTACCAAAATTTTGTTGAGATTATGGTATACAACTGTGATTGCCTTATCAATACGTAAAAACGCTGCAAATTCTTGGGCAGTGGTCTACTACGGTTTATGGGCATCTTCTGTACACATCTCCCTTCTGTCTAGATCACTGTTCTGTTTTATTTTATATAATTTATATTTATAAATGTCGAAATAAACGTATATATTGATGATAAACTATTTAGACTGCCACCAAAATATTCGAAATAACCCTCTTTCTTCAGAGGCGAAAACCATCTCAGAACAAGAACCGTGTGCTGTTTGAATCTGCTGGGCCGGTATGAACATTGACCAGCTGTATGATTCACGCTCATGTTGACGACTTTGAATGGCTGTACCTTCGAGCTGGTTGTACGAGGGTCCGAATGGTCTTAAAGATTTCTCTGAACTGAACTCTACTCAAATTCACAAAGAATACTATACCGTTTCTTTTGAATTTTATTCGAGATATGACGTTTTCAAAATTCATCCTATTGACGTAGGGTTATGAAAAGTTTCAAGGATCATCCTCGGGTCCGAGACCGGGAGTTCAGCATTTTAGGACAACCTAATTGGGCAAAGTGACGCGGATGGGCGAATTTTTGAAACATAAGCCATCATGTTTTGAGGGGGTCAATTTTTTTTCCTGGTCGATTCCACTGGTTGACTATTGAAGATAGCAAAGCAAAAGCGCCTAGATGCCATTTGCGGAGGTGAATTTTGAGGTTGGAGCACATAAACGGCTGGAAAACCAACCTGAGTCATTTGGCGTCTCTTCGTTCTCGTCTATGGTGAACTGAGCCAACCACGAGGGAGGCCTGGAGTTGGGTCTGGAGTTGGGACGTGAACCAGGAGGAGATATGGCTGGCGAACCCCTAGGCGTATCAGGCTCATCAGGGGAGTCCCCTCGCATCCAGAAATTATTGAATGCCATGAACTCCCAGTTGTTGGCGGGTCTGGCACCGTCCTTCCCCTGCTCATTCTTACTCGTCTTATCCAAAGCGTATTTCCGCTTCCACTTTTTCGTCCTGAAGGAGGACATCCGAAACGTGTTGTCGTGAGTTGTGAACCACATCACTGAAATTCCGATAACCGCTTGCGAGAGAAAATAAAAAATAAACGCGATTAGGCGTCGAGCGAACAAAACACTAATCAAAACACTGCATAAACACAACACATAATCCCCGGGACCGGCAGAATATTCTTTCAAAGCGAAACCAACAACTGTTGAGACCGTCTGACTGCGACGGTGATGACGCTGCAGTGGGGGTAGAAGCTGCAACGAGTGGTGGGGCCCTAAAGTGGCCACTGGTGGGGGAGAGACGACAGAAACAGAATTAACTCGGTGGTTTTGGGCCTGAAGTGGGAGTGAACCTGAGACGAAGGAGATGAAGCGACGTACCCCGCACTCCACTCCACACTCCATCGGCGATCCCGACATCCGACAGGGGGGCGAGCGAGGACCAGGCGTTCTCATCCAGACAGCTGCTCGCACCGGCCTCATCTTCCAAACAAACAAAAACCCGTAGGAAGAGAAGGAAACGAAGAATTACTCCACGACAAAAAAGGGCGCTGCGGTTAAATTAAAGAGCTTTTTAAAAGGATTCACCCGTACGGGGAACATTATAAATGAAAATACCGTCTTAGTTTATTATTTCCAATAATGAACAGTTGGAATTTACGAAGAAAAACGCAGCAAATTCTTCCACAACGGTTCAAGAATAAATTACTGTTCAGAATCCAATATCCTTGTGATTCTCATAAGCTCATATAACTGTACGAAATAAGTGGAAACAAAAATGTTGTTAGACTCGGTGACCATAAATCATTTGAAGGGTCTTTAACGGGATTCTAGGTTCTAACGAGATGCACCTACTACAACATAATTTAATAATCAAAATCAGCCTTCTATTCGTATTCAAATGGGTTTTGATTTGATAAAATAAGTGCTGTTAGCGAATTTTCGAGGAAAATGCAGCTATTGTTCTCGATCCAACATTTTTAAAATTCGAATTTCGGTTTTCATACCAAAATACAAACAAACACAGCAAAATGTGCAGAAAAAAATCTGTCCTGGCAGTCGAAAGGTTAAATTCGTAGATGGGCAAAATCAGGCCACTCTAAGAGGGAGTTTTGGGGAGTTTTAAAGGGGATAGGGGGGAATTAACGATAAATTTAAAAAAAAAATCCAAAATAGCATGGCTATAAAAACGAATTTTCGACGAAATAACTTTATTATCTCCCCGATGAGCAGGAGAATTGAATGTTTTAAATATAGGTCGGAACTGGATGACAATACAATATTCACTCGGTTTCCTGTCTGTAAAAGTTTTTAAACAATACCTATTTGTTTAGACAAATTGAATTTGGATGGTGAGCTAGAGTTTTCGTGAATAAGATTAGGGTGATCTTCTCAAAGAAGATAATAAACCGTTGAGTCAAGAATTTGCAGAGTTTTTTTCGTTCCTTGCGGAGTTCCGAAGAGCCAATTTCGGCACAGCACAGGTTTCTCATGGTGCGGCTCTAGAGATGCTGAATGGATCTAATTGGCTAAAGTTAGCCAAGTATTGTGAAGTTGCCTGGGCCTACGGAGAGGAGCTGGTGTGGCAGTTAAATTGGAATTAAGATCACGTAGAATGGGAAAATAGAAAGAAAGAATGAAAAAAAAAACACTTTAGTTTACTGTACATGTTTAAAACCCCTTGATATAATATAGCCCCTAATATTATTAATATCTGTTCATGGTATTGTTTTTGTATTTTCCTACTAATTACTATACAGGCTCATAACGGTGCTACGTCTAGCAGACGGACTTGGCCCATTGCCATATTCATGTTCGTCCAATACGTTTTCTTGTACAATAAGTTATTTCAAATAATCATGATCATTCAACTATGATCATTTTCCCAGCTGGGTCGATTTCTTTCCTTCATAGAGCAAAAAATTGCAGTTATGTTAGTTTTGCAGATACGTTAGTTTGGCGGAGCGAAAAAAGTTACGTTAGTTTGGCATAGTGGGGACGATATGTTTTCTCTCGTTCTGTTTCTTCCTCTTCTTCATCCCATTGAATGGGTTTGACTGGCATTCTCTATAAACGCTTACATCCCCATCGCCGTTGCAGAGCTCCCCACATCTCTTATTCTCACTTCTCCAATATGTCCTCGTTAATCCAAGCCCCACGCGCCCTATAGATTCACATCGCCTCACACGCTACTAAGGATCCTCGTGTATCGTATCAATTCAATAGCGACCGATACACCTCATACTCAAATATGAACACTAATATCTCGCGAAGCGTTGTTGAAACCTGCCAAGTTAGAACTTGGTCCAGAATGGTGTTACGTTTCATTACTCCTATGGCAGCCATATCGCCACGCATTCAAGGATGCCTGAGCCACAGCTTGACCAACCTTCTCAATGAATGATCAATTTTTAATTGTTTTCAAAAACATTGATTTCAAAAGTAACATTCCAGCACCCAAAAAACGTTTCAAATCTTCAAATGATCGCCTTTTTATGTGTGCGTTTTACCAAAACGAGCAATTTAGCGAAAGTCATTGAAATCTTTTTATTTGCCACTACAATGGTAATTCCTATATTGTTTCGAGTGAGTCCCCACTTCCATGTTTTGTATATAACACTCGATTTTAATGGCATTGAGTAGACGTTGCATGGGTCCTGTACCATATTCAATGCAGTAGAAGCTGTGGATGCCTACACCTACTTGCGATTTGCCTGATATCGAACATTACGGTGTATTAGGGACATGATTACAGTCATGTAGGTATGTACTAAGCATCGGCAAATTTAATAGCTTGTAGGTACTATTGATTAACTGATTGCCATTCGAGCAGTTGCCAATACGGTTCTGATCATACATATCGAGGGTGAAGTGGCACCATGACCTAACTCATTTTTCTTGATTTTTTACAGATGAAACAAAAACTGATTTCTCCCCTTATAAATGCAATATCATTACAAGTTTCACCTAAGGCCAAAATTCGACGATTATCATTCAATTTTCGGCTGAGGTCTCACATCCCTCTTGCACCGAAGAAGAACAAAGTCGGTCAATGGTTACTATGAGATTGTGTGACACTGCAGTCGGTTGCTTTGGACTTTTCTGGCTATAAGTAACATCACAAATCAATTCAGCGAGAAATGCGCTATATAGAACCACCTCCAACTGAATTTGGCCAAAAAATGAGTTATGTCATGTTGCCACTCTCGATATAACAAAATCATGTTAAAACATCATCATACCTGTATGAATTGATAGGTTTCAGATTTTTAGTTTCAACGATTTACTAGGAAATTGATTCTTTCCGCTCAAGAGGAATTACTACTAATATCTAAACTACTTGAATATCTGGGATCGTTATGTAGAAGGAAACAATTGGTTATCACCGACTTACCGATCATGATCGAATTCGCCGTCGTACTGATAGTATTCAGATATAATGAATTCCATTCATTGATTTAACCGAGTTTATCCAACTGAATTTGACCTGCTGTTTTGCTGATTGGCAGTATTGAAGGTGAACGGCGTAGATCGGTATAGTAAAGACTGGTGACTTTTTACTCGACAAAACAGACTCTAAAATGAATATGTTCATATATGATGCTTCACTGCCCCTGAATTCGTAATTCGCCGCTCTGTTTCGATTTGTGAGAGACTCATACGAATTGACATTAGTGTCTTTCAGTCTTGCATCATAGGTACGTTTATATTTCCTCGTTTATCTTACGCTCGCATCTTCGGTTTCGGATTGTAAAGTCCTCTACTCATCGAAGGGAATTTTGAACATTGTAATTTTGATTCTCGTCTCTCAGTGCTCGTGCTGATTCACCTTCGGAGGATAGTCGATGATGTCACCCTTCCCCCACCAGACGGTGTGTGTATTGCTTGACCCTATTCGTCGTCACCGTGTCCTTGAAACGATTTTCATTACCTTGTCATATTGAACTACGTCCGGTGTACGTAGTTCCAACGCTAGGTGAGATAATATTATATTATATTATATCTGATTGTATAAGTACGGCTTTTGAGAAGCACAGTCGATTGGTTGCAACATCAAAGACATCATCAACAGTACATTTAGGTAATTGTAACACAAGATTGAGAAGAGTCACATCATGGTGACGGCGGCATCGACTTAGTACCATTGATAACATATTGATACAGGTGAATCCAATTATCGGAATAATCAGTCTTGAGTGCAATACAGCGATACGACGATTTAGTATTGGGCACGTTTGAAAGAGTCGAGTTATGGATCTCATGATGTTGAACACTTACAAACTGGGGATGGTTCTGTAGAACATGATTCATCTCAAGTGAGAGTAGTCATCAATTTTCATATTTTGTAGAAAGAAATTTTGATTCTCCAGTCTTGAGAATATTTGATCGATTTGAGATTAATCGTAGAAGAGGTCTAGAAGTTTCTCGAGTCCTCTTGGCAGGATATTCAGTGAGTTGATGATGTACGGTGGAGTTTAATTGGTTCAGCGAGTATTTAACGGTGGAACTTTTAGCCAATTTCCATACTCTTGAACAGCTGATTCAGAGCGTTCCACTCCGCCAAGCAAACAAGATGAGAAAAACGAACGGTACCAAACAATCAGGGCTTTCTATTATTTCTATCCACATCAAGAAGACCCACGCCAAATTTCCAGTTGATCGGTCAAAAAGGAGCAGAGATATGGATGACTGAAAAAACTTTTCGTGACGTGGGTAAACATACACTAAGTAAACATACCCAAATTTTGCACAGAGTTTCGTTTCAACTTCAGACAGTGCCTTTTAAACGATTTAACCCATTATCTCAACCAAACAAATTTTAGAAACAAAAAACCTACATTTTAGGCTGATTTTGGCCACTTTGACGAAAATGATACAGTTATGAGCAGGTACTGGTTGTCCTGCCCTACAGAATTCTATTCGACTTGATGAAATGCTGCAAGGCAGAAATACATTATTGAGATTGATACGGTCTTTGATGGCATTTCGGCTCTTGCATGTAAAAAAAGTTTTGATACTCCTCTCACTCTTAACTGAAAAGGCAAGTCCAATGAACAGTCGGAGGTACATGCGTAAATATTGGTAAATGTGACCGGTGAACTCCTTCAATTTAGCCCAAATAAACTGACGCTTATCTAAACGACAGAGCATGGTGATGGCGCTAAGGTAGAGAGAACGGTATCCTGTCAAGCAGTGGTGACAACACTCGAGATAACTACGTTTAAGAGCCATCGGGCATGAAATGCTTTTGGAGGGAGAATTCATTTCAATTGGGTTACGTTTTAGGTACGTGGAAAACAAATGTAGAATGAAAGAAAAATGGATTTCACATATGAGATTCCGATTGGGCCGAGGATGGTTCTTGAAACTATTCACAACCCTAAGGGGTGAAAAATGGGGGTTGAAGTTTTCCAAACGCCATACCTCGTAAACTTTCAACATAGACTTTGATTCAGTTTGATTCAATAGACTTTGGATTTCCACTTGACGGTGTAGCCTCAAGCCACTAAATTACTCAAGGGTTCGGATTGATCTAGTCCAAACTAGCAGGCTAGCCAATTTATTGCCGTTCTCTATTGTATAAAATAGAGATTTGGGATCCTCTGGTCACAACACATAAAAATCTCACGGGTTTTCGTATCTGAAAGTATCGAGAACGTGTGGGAGAACAAGGGGGAACCCCAGTCTCAAGCATTATGATGTGAATGGGATGAAGACAAAAAACCACCAGCATAGAAAGAAGAACGAAAACATGGAACAACAGTCGCTTTAGATAAATGAGAAACGAAAAATGCAAGTCGAAATTTTTGGAGACCGTCTGACTAGTCTACGCATAATTAATTAAAAGTCTTCAAAGTCGGAATTTAATATTTAATAGGATACTGAGGTTTCCTGGATATGTTGACGAGGAACTTTTGTACGAAGAATGAAGCGAGTATCGAAGAGTTTGAGAGGGGGAATGAGCGCTACAACTTTGGTAACAATGCTTCGACATCCGCGATATCGCCATTCAGAACAACCTGAAAACTTCACGAGACCATCCCAATGGGATGTTTCCAGAGAAAATCACCTGCCAAAGAGGCCCCTGAAAAGGCCGATAAATGGGCTCGCAGAAATTGAAAGGGGTCCCCCCAGAGGTAAAGCGAAGAGACAAGGTTTACAGGCGAGACTACAGACTTGCCTTCTGGAGGCGGAAACTAATGTCACACTCCGAAACATCGATTACGGCAGACAATACCGCCAAGCACCGCTAATAGCTAGACAGCCGAGAGACGGAGGGGTATATATAAACGTCCCTTTTAACGACACGCTGTAAAACATCGAGCGAACTTGCAAGGAAAAAGACGAAGGTAGAGTCAAAAACAAAAGGGTAATATTCATCAGCGTTATTGCTTTTCCGCATTGAACCCCGTTTTAAGGGATGAATCCGGCTGAAAGCGGACAAAAGATCGACTCAATTACTATTTTCTAGACAGGAAGACAACACAAACAAGTGGACATCAGCACCGCCCCCGCAAAGTAGATACTGTAGACTGGCGTGAAGAATTAGAGATACTCCAAAACGACATAAGAACGATTAGAAATACATTTCTGATCATTGATACTTCGCTCGTTCAGAATGTTAAATAATCGAAACAATTACATTACCTACTTTATAGTTACATTATGACACTAACTTCGAAAAATCGTCTTTTTTCAATCTTCTTTTTCAAGTGTACTTAGAGCTAAGCCGTTCGTAATGATATTCTGTGTGACATTCATATCACGGAGCTGCACAGCTTTCTACGGATATCATCCATCCGTGTGCGCTTGTATAGTCGGAAATTGGCTGAAGTGGTATTTGCAAGTCTCCTCATCTCACGAAGCGCCCTTTCGCAGCAGCCAAACAAGGATAATAAAATGATCGAGCAAACAAGTTGGGAAACATACGGCTCCTATTTGAATGATCAACTTGAAATTGGGTGTGGATAATAGGAAGTCCTGAAAGTTTCAAGTCGCTAGGTCTAAAGGGAACCGAGTTGTACAACTTCAAAAATCCTGTTTTTCGTCATTGCCTTGCTCTTCTTTTTCTTCTGGTTCATATTCAGGCGGTCAAGGCTACAGCTTCTCCACCTTCACCGATCGACTAGAAATTTTGCACAGAGCTTCGTTACAGTTCCAGACTTTTGAAAGATTTATCCCATTCAACCCAAGAAAAGTTTAGAAACAAAAAACAGAAATTTAAGGCTATTCAGGAATAATGACTCGGATTTTCAAACAGTAGTAAAACATAAGGAAACGATTACATTAAGGAAACATGTAATGTAAGCTTGAGTGGCTTGAGTGGCAACAGGCTACATTTTTTCAAACGTTTCAACAATTTTTTCTCCCACGACTCTTATTGATTAGCGACTTGTTTCTAGAAGAACAGAGCACTGCATGCACATTAGGTAAAAACTGAATATTCCTGTATGAAATATGTGTAATTCGCCAAATTTTCGAATCAATGCGTCGACTTTGCAAATTTTAGAGGAATACCTACTGATTTACAGAGGCCCTGCTGGTTATAAATACAATAATATTGTATTATGTAGTATGTAAAGAACCACCGGGCCTTAGGAAATCAGAAGGTATTGAGTTATAACTCAATTTTCTCGCTTCCTTCTAGCCATTCTACTCGGATGTTAGTACTGCCAGATGCAGTATAGAAATACTTTAAAGAATCCTTCTTGGACCCAAATTCGACAATACATTGTGGTTGATGACATCATTTTTGGCAATGTTGCAACAGGAAAAAAATTAGGAAAAATTATACAGATTTGCCAACCTAAAATTTCTGTAAAATAACAGACCTCAAACAAAGTGGGAGCTACAAAGCATCGAGGTTATGATCTAAATGAAGAGTGATAAAAGAAAAATCGAAGATAAAACTGAGAAGGATTCCTCCAGGCATTTCATTTGAAGAGAATAGGCATGATAAAGAAGCGATTACAAAAACAGACATTCACTTCTCAACAAGACTCGTCTTTTAATATTACAAAGCCGCGATTTAGAGCTGGTAGAACTTTCCGCTCCTTTAGGAAGGAAGAACGTTATCGCCATATTTGGAGGGTGCCTTTATTATCGAAGTAGAAGGAAGTGAATCAAGTTAATTGGTCAAGTTTGTGAGTATCGGAGCATTAACTATTATTAGGTGCAATTCTCTCAATAATAGAGTCTGCTAATTTACGATCTTTTAAACGGTCAAATAACAGTCAATTTTAAACAGTGAATTTTTTCGAATAAATTCGAGTAACTCTAAACTCCAAATGGTTTGGGGTATCCGAGATCAACTGCGGTTAGTTCAGAGGAGGGGAGCCTTGCGAATAGCATTTCCTTATCGTAAGGCCTCCTTCCCTGCTGTAGGAGTCATTCCCTGTCACTATCCCGATCGACCTCCGGCGATCCTCAGAAGAGTCACTATCTCACATCAGGGAAGAGGAGAGAGAGAGAGACAACACTGCAGCATTGACAGAATGAGTGGGAATCTGATGTCAGAAGGGTGTGACCCACGTGCTTATGCCACAGTGACTTTTACACATCAGTGGTCTTGTCGACCATGGATACTTCCGGTCCTCCCTACACCAAAGAACGTTAGCAGACACCGCCAATTGCTGTTACAGCAATGCACCAAACTAAGATGCTGAGCACACGTTTTTCCACGGCTCCCGATGGACAAGAAAAAGAGAAATCCTGGAAAAGGCCAAATCACACCTGCTAACGTGATTAGGAAGATGATCTCCAACCAGCGAACTTGGGAGAGGATTGTGTCCTACATAGTCCGAATCCTCAAGAAAAAAAGCTGGACGACTCGTTTCTCGGTGAAAACAAACTGAATACCGCGAGGGGACACCCGAAGGGAGCGTGACATCGCCCAGTGATCGACCCCACTCCAAAGCAATGCTGAATGAGTGATTTCGGGATGGATTAGGTTAAGAAGATAAGGGATAGTGGGTTTTTAGTGCGTGAAACCTCACACAACTGCGGAGTGCGGTTCCTCCAAAGAGTAGGTATATAACATATTATTTTTCAAGATCTTTCCACTGTTACCCACGGAAAAAATTGGGGTAAGTACTTACCAGTGATATTTAATATCACTTCAACACGCACTCAAGGACAGGTTTTTCTTTATTACTCGTGTTGCTTTGTCGGGAGTTGATTCAATAGATTGACCCCAAACCAGAAACGTTGTTGTAATTGTGGTGTCCGCCACCTGATGACGGAGACATGTATCATTTATAATACATCCAACTCCCAGTAACTTTTTCTTTTTATTGAATAAAACGTGCAGTCTACTTTCAAGTTCATTCGTATTACTAACTCCCAAATTCTAAGTTAATATAAATTCAATCCGAGAAACTTATTAGTGGCGACGAGGATATTTATTTTTCCAGTTCGTTTTCGTTCGCGACTAAGTGCTAAGTCAGTGTTTGTAGTGAAAACAGATCATGGCTGGTGGCGACGAAAACAAGGGTGCGACAGGTGGTGCCGGTCAGTCGGACTTGTCTAAGCAAATTTCTGATCTCGCCGCGATCGTCAGACAATTAGCTGAAGTTCAAATAAAAAGGCCTAAGACCATCGCAAGTTCCCGTCCTCAATTTCATTTCGAGGAATTCAAATCCACGGGCGATGAGCCTCTTCCCGAGTATTTTGATCGATTCAAAACTCAGCTATCCTTGTCCGTCATTGACCCACACGAATGGAGCGATTACCTCCGAGTACACATGGGTATTGAGCTCAATAATAAATTGCGCGACCTGATTCACCCGGAGCTGCCGAGTTCTAAGACATTTGAGCAGATCAGAGAGGTACTTGAAAAACACTATGTCCAATCCAAGAATAAATATACGGAAGCGATTAAATTTCGTAAAATAGTCCAGCTACCGGACGAAAGCGTGAGTGATTACGCTGTTCGACTTCGATGTGGTGCTAAGTACTGTGAATTCCAATCCTTCTTGGATTATTCTCTGATCGTGCAATTTATCCACGGCATCATCGACGATCATATTCGTGATGCGATAGTGATACGGAAAGTGGATAAATTCCAGGACGTATTAGAACTTGCACTCAGTATGGAGGCCACTCGATCTGCATCGACGGATATTAAATTTCAACACCCTGAAAAACAGTACAAATTCGCACATTCCAGTCGACCTAAACACCTACAGAAGAAATCACAGCGGAATCGAAGTCGCAGTGCAAGTGCCAAAAGAACAGACAGTAAAACTGTTCCCCCCTCTCCATGTACCGGATGCGGTGAGTTGCATTGGCGCAAATTTTGTAAATACCGCAATACGTCATGTACAAAATGCTCAAAAAAAGGGCACATATCCAAGGTTTGTTTTTCTCAGAAAAAACCCAAGGATAACACTCATCAAGCGGCTGAGGAAATAGAACAAGCTCATTCGTTCCGTGACGTTACTTATTCTCCCCAGTCAAAAATTACCTGCTTTGACGATTACGATGACACTGTTCATTGCATAGCCGAGATGGCGATTCCCAAAAGACCCCTGGACAGATTTGAAATCACACTGAACCTAATCTATTCCAGAAAAGTATCAGGTTTTCCGACTTCTACAATTTCTTATGATGTAAAACCGTCCAAATTCGTACCTCCTAAAAGTAGGTAGGACGGCATGAGCAGTTAACAATCATGATTTATGCAAGTTTACTGAAGTCTTGAGAAAATATTCATTACCTCCGCGACAGATAGACAGGTAAGGTACCTATTGACCTTGTCAATACTACACCATTCCGTCCACAGGTGAAGCGGAGGATTCTGAAACAAGGGAGAGCCAATTGTTTATTGAACCGGTTGGCCTCACCAGCTCGTTCAAGTGCCTCTCCATTCAAGGCGTAGGGAATATCCGCTCCCACGACGATCTCAGCTCACCAGCATGAGGACAGCTAATTGTTTCGAGACTGTGGAGCCCAAGTATACTGCGATATCAGTCTATGATGAGAAGTTTGTCTTGCAGCCAACCTGGTGAATTTCATACTGTATAAACACCGCTTTTCGATCAAGATATCGATCCTCCGGCAGGTCTATTATCTATTCAGATTAGAATTAACTTGTCCCTTGAAATATTGTGACGGAATATGAACAGTGAAGACGGAGGGGGAGGGGGGGAGAATATATTAAATTTGAATGGCCGACGCATCCATTGGAAATGACAGTGTGAATAGTCATGTTTCGATTCAACTAAATGCTATTTCTTTCTTACCTACAGATCCCAACGAACCAATTCGCCAAGATAATAAAAACCGGCAGTTGTAACAATCTTGTCACTGCGCGAAGCACTGAGCACCGATGTTTATTGCAGATAGTGTTTGACGATCGATGATTGGCACAGGTGATGATAAGAGCAGAATTGATTGTACATATAATTCGACTTGTCCACTCCACAACAATCCATGTCTAGGGTTAACTCTTGTTGCTACAAGCCAGTCAGTCGTGACACTTGGGCCACGTGGTGTTGGGTATGAAATACATTTTCTAGCCATGGACTAGTATTATGGTGGGTGAAAACGGGTTACATGAAAATAAAGCTATCCGGCTCTACCTTTCCTGACGATAGGTTAATGAATCGAATAAACTTGAATGTTCTTGGGTAAATGAGGACGCTGAATAGATAAATCCCTGAATCCCACACGGTTGTTCCAAGCTGGGACGAAGCGTCCGATCATTTCTTTGAAGAGTAGGATTGAGAGATCCTAGGATTAGACTCATCCTAATTGGCTTTCCCTTCGTGATCCTTTCTGTAACATGAACTACCAAGAATAAATACCATCAAAGCCCGTGTCAGTGTTTCCAACCAAAAATATTGCCGGTTGTTCATTTATCCAAATTTCCCTCGAATCTTTTGAGAGTCAACAAGGTTCATTACTCGACCAAAGCCCCTGCCATCCCGTCGACCTCAGTCATCCCTTTCAAGACTACGGCGGTCTTTCGTCATTCAAAGCGCGGGGATATCCGTCCGGACCATCGCGCCCTGCCGATCCTTTCTCTATACCAGTTGGCGTCCATCACTGAATGCTAATATTTATTATT
Source organism: Stenodema calcarata (assembly GCA_963920205.1). Lineage (NCBI taxonomy): Eukaryota > Metazoa > Arthropoda > Insecta > Hemiptera > Miridae > Stenodema > Stenodema calcarata. The sequence goes on from OY986049.1 coordinate 5,714,370, forward strand.
AGTCCACTCCGGCACGTCTTGTCCTCGAAACGCTCCCACTAATACGTACTGCTACGCCTCGTCCGTTGACCGGGGCCAAACTTAAATTCCGATCGAAACATGACCAGACTTTCAAAATACTGCACCTAAAATCTACTAGAATTCTAAATATGCAAGTAGGCAACACAAATTCAAGTTTTTCATCAAAATAACAAATTTCAACCGCTAGTTTGGACACTAATTGTAGCAAATCTACGTGCATATTTGGAGACTTGGATTCCAGAGGTTTCCTGAAACGTTTACCGATTTAATCTGTTGTTCAGCAGGGATCAAGGAGGATCGTATCTACAATTATGTCATTACAACAGTTCACATACATTTTATACAGGATTTCCATTGAAAAATGAACACTGCCTAAAATTCTCGTACAGTGAGGTCAAGGCGAAATACTGAGTAACGGAATATCTCATATTTACCCCTGTGGGCCAATTTTTACCTCTAAATCTTTTACAGACAAAACGGTCAAAAACATGCAGGTGGCGCCAAGTAAGAAGCCCTATGGAGGACTCTGATCTTTTACATGATCATATTGCACCTTCATAGAGACGGTACTCTGATATTATACACCTAGAAAGATTCGAAAATGGCCATGCTACAAGTACACGAAACCGTACATTGAATTCACTCCAGCCGAATAACAAACTCCCATCAACAAACAATTCAAAGGCCTGTCGAATGAAATTGGCCAGTCTTTTTAACGGTTTCCAAAGCAAAAAGCATCGCCATAATCAACAGTACCTACCCTCAAAATGTAAATGAGCCAAATCACAGCATATTCGGCGAAGTTGCTACTTCTCAATGAACTTCTATGAACTTGCTACTTCTCGATCAAATCTATGTTTTGATTATTCAAAAATATTCCAGTATTCATGCGAGTTGAGCACAAGCATTTTGGTGGTTTTGAAGAAAAAATGGATCAAGCAATTTAACGGTTCAAACGCAAACGGGTTCCGCAACACTTCTTCAACAATATAATGACGTGAGAAAGTCACAAAGACTCATCCATTAGACTAATTGGCCTTGCATTGCTGGGAGTTAGCAAACCTACAGTTAGGGGGCCAGAGACTTCCTGTAGAGAATTGTGTCGCTGAACTATATTCAACAATGCAGACACTATGACTGCGTAATATAGACTGGCAGTAAGGAAATTAATCAGCTGCAAATACGCATAAGTAATGGGTACTCCACAAGGGATACGGGCGAATAGTTGGGTTCATATATTAGTTAATTACCATTGTAAGGAGGAGGTAATAAAATTATTCAGGAGATGGAAATGTCAAGTTACTCAACCGTCTGGGGGCAGGTGATGATTGAATGTATGAAGCCATATGCGAACTTCCTACATGTCATTCACAGTGAGTTGTCGCGACACTCGAAAACATGTAGGTATGTAGTGGAGTCCATTAGGTTTCGTCATGTGTTCAATTACAATGCTGAAACCTTTAATACCAAGCAGTTAACAAATTTCAGATCGTCATAAGATCCCTTTCATTAATTGAGATGGTTTCAAAGCTCGAAATACAGCAGATAATTATTCCCTACACCATCAAAGAGAGGCACACAAGCGCCAGATTAGGAATCAGTGACGCTTATGACAACCTTGGCGATAATATCGTCTCAAGAGTCATACAGGTCTGCACTCAGTGGATGACGAGATAACGCGAGAGAACTCTGCACTAACTGCCACTCAATCGCGATATTTTTGAAGTATTCTATTTTCTCAGACAAAGGTGAGTGAAGTAGTGTTTACGACGGGTTTACCTGAACCATAATTGTTGTTTTATAACTCATGAGTCATGACCAAGTCATTTGTTGTATTGGAAAAGTATTCAAGGGAGTAGTGAAGCAAAGAGCACTCTTGGAATAATCATTATTGCGCTATCTCGAATTTCGCATAGAAAAACGCCAATACATGCGGGGGAAACTACTACCGGCGTCGCGGACGGAATCAGCTGTAATCCAACGAGGATCGGAATTCCACATAAATGCAGTACCACATAAATGAGCAAACTGGCACCGTCAGCCAATCGTCGTGGATGAATTCGTCTTCATGAAGGTATTTACAGTACATGATCGATATATGATAACAGGCTCCAATGAGAATTAGCTCATCCTATGCTACACAATATTAAATTATAGCTAAAAGCGTTTTGAGGGTATGAGGTGGGACAGCTGAGAAAATAAAGTCTGTGGACCACAGACGAATTGTCCAGATCCTACAATTCTAATCGGAGAATTGAAAAGGGAGCTAGTGACCTATAAAACCTGGGACGTGGCGAACAATGACGTCAGACGTTCCTATTCAAAACCAATAGAGGGTGTGAGTAAAATGTCCTTTTCAGTTCTGGAAACCTACGAAGAGACGCGATAGAAGCAGTTTCCTCATCATCTGTATTGACCTCACCTTCCGCATGTCACTCGGCAGAGTCTGGGTTCCTGACAGTAGACTGGCGAATGATATGACAACACTGTTATCGCCATTCATGAGAACTCCGGTATTCCTTTCACCAACTGAATCACAAAGGACCTCACGACATACGTAGCAGCGGGGAAAAATCAAATTTTAAAGTCACTGCCAGGGAGATAATAATTTATCATCTAGAAGTAACATTGCCCGAATGTGACATTGAACGCTTCAAGATTGGGTTCCTGAACCAACAATATTCCACAAGACATTTTGGTTATTATGAAAAAATAGTCGACTTGATGTTCTGCCGAGATCTGAAATAAGCGCGGTGAAATTACAGCTTCACATTGAGGTTAGCATAGAAATTAGCTTTAGGAGCTACTAAGCTGATCTCGACCCTATGCTGTTCAAAGTCTAAGTTGTAAGAAGACTACATGCCAAATTACGGGGCCTGGGCAGCCTCAAGTTAAAGTCCTAAGGAGGCTACATGCGAAATTACAGCTTCATAGTGTGGATAGCATAGAACTTAGCTTTAGGAGCCACTTAGCTGACCCCAGCCCTTTGATGCTTCAAGTGTGAGTCCCAAGGAGGCTATAAGCCAAATTACAGCTTCGTAGTGTGAATAGCATAGAACTTAGCATTAGGAACTACTCAGCTGACCCCAGCCCTTTGATGCTTCAAGTGTGAGTCCCAAGGAAGCTACACGCCAAATTACAGCTTCATACAGTGATTAGCATAGAAATAGATTGACGGACGGTTTTTTGCCATTTTTGTGAAGGCTAAAACATGTTCCAGGTTAACAATTGGTTTTCACGTCAACTTTGAGAATGTTACAATTCAACCCGGCCGTGGAAATACGTGGAAGTGTACAGTAATAGAAAGTGGCATATGAAAAATATCTTGATTCCTCTGAATACTGACGTTTTTCACAGTAATGGTGATGGGAAGCAAACATGCAGCTGAGAGTTTTGTTTTAAGCTTTATGTGGATACGACCCTTCAATTGGCGTTCCATATTAACAAATTTTGTTACATTTTTCCTGTGAAATGGACACGCGTACGTTATGGTAGTGTATTATTCGGTTCCGGTAACTTCCGGGGGGCAAGGATATTTGACTTCCTTGTTTTTCACTAATACAAGCAAAGTCTAGACAAACATAAAATTAAATCGAACAAGTACTTTCCAGAATTCGCAGATGTCCCAAGTAAGAAGTCCAAGTAAGTAATAGCATTACGGAGCTCTTCCGTATGGGAAACTAGGTCGACCCGCCAGTCGAACTTGCCGTCTCTTTTTCTTCAGTTCGGAACGGAAATCAATTTCCACCGCGGTATCCAGCCGTAAAAGCAGAAAGCTACATCGCGGATATTTCTCCTAACTCAAACATTAGGGAAGAGCGGAGAAGAGAAAGAGAGAACCGATAAGCCGTTTTTAAAATAATGAACACAGTATTGTACAACCCAACTGTAAGTTACACAACAGCACTCAGTGCACTCCATAATTATATGACGTTTAGCTACTGGAATAGAAAGTTCTCAATTCAGAAGAGTAATTATATATTTTTCAATATCAAATGAAAGATTACCTCTCCATTTTGTTTTTATAAGATCTTAAAACGACAACCAGAACGAACTCAAATGTAAATCAAGTGAATACAACTGTTGTATTAGACGGGTTAAGCAATAAAAATGAGTAGTAGGCAAACGTTCAGGAGAATCAAGGGGAGTTTCACCATGAATCGTCAACTAATTAGGGCGGAGATAATTATTATTTTATTCACCAGTGGAGGATTCCATGAGGGCATTCATTACTCCTACGGAAAAGCGAATCTCTGGCCCGCAACTCAGCGCGGTATATCGGGTCCACTAGCATCAAGTAGTAGGCGCGTGGCATAGAAAGGAACGTTTTGCAAATAAAATTCATTGACAAAACATCCCTACTACTCTCAAGTAAGCAACGCGCCTACTACTTGATGCTATTTATACTTAATATACACTTAATTGCAATGATTGTGGTTTACGCGTGCCTTATCAATTGGGTGGACAATCGTCCGAATCACCCGTCCTGGTTGATGATGGAATGTTGATCAATTTTATAGTGCGTTAAATTCATTTTTCTTATTCTCATGATACATTTGGGTCTATTCTCGGATGCACTACATAACAAGGACTTGAATTTTTCAATAGTCTTTTGTAACACTGTGATAGTATCAAAATTGACCAAGGATGGAGGACACAGTATCAGCATGGGCTACAAAACTGAAGCTATCCCTTCAATAATGATTGAATACTTCGATATTGTATCAGACGGTAATCGTCAGAGATGCAGAATATCATTAGAAAAATAAAACTTTCAACCCTACGCCTGGCGAAGCCATTATGACCAAGACTGTTTTGTACTCTTCTCTGAACGAATTCTATTTACATTTATCACACCAGCTTCGTTAATCAAAATACTCTGCAGTTGCTTCACTCATTAAAATCACATCAAGATGACGGACGAATCCATCAAGAGTAGAGACGCCTCAGGACGAACGACCACCTCCTCCTCTACGCCGACGAGCTACTCACCGCATACAACAACCCGCACCGAAGTTGACTGAACTTAAATCATTCAATTCTTACTTCTACAATCATTGACATAACGCCAAAATTCAAAAGTCCTCATCAGGGTTAAAGCTTGAAAAAACCCTTGAATATACTAGGTATATACTAAGTATAATATACTAATATTATACTAAGTATAATATACTTATACTATATATACTATATAATATTATACTATATACTATATAATATTATACTATTATACTATATAATATTAAAATATAATATTAATATAATATTAAATTTCAACTTCTTTTTTTCCAAGTCTTGGAAAGAAAGAAGTCGAAATGCAATGTTTAATTTGGGATTTGCAAGGTAAAATATTGCACAGAATAGGTAAAATATTGCACAGAAATCATGAACACTGCAACAATGATTCTTTAGGCACTTCATACGCGTACTTCCCTTAAAACTTGGGAACTGTCAAGTTGTCACCGAGGCATAGACACGACAATGAGCCAATAGGGAAGTGGTGTATCTGTTGATTGTAGATCGATAACACTAGGCGTTGTGCTGTCAGTTCATCTTCGACATAGTACAAAATTGTAACTCCGTCTGTATATTGAAAGAATGAATATTGAACTGATTTTCTTCTTCTTTTTTTCCTTTTACTCCACCTGAAGACAATAAATTGGCAACCATGGATAACGAAGGATCCAAATTCGATAAAGCTCGAGGGAAAAGTATCTTCCGATTCAGTCCTTGAGTCATTTAATAATTAAATGACTGAACCAGCAACGAGTGTTCCGACAAAGGGGACCTCAACTATCCAATATTTTTGGTTGTTTCGTTCAACATTAAAATTGCTTGTTTTTAATGTTGTTGTGTTGAATTTTGAAAGTTTGCGGGGAGTGGTGGTTGTAGGGAACATGGTTCAGTTTTCGAACTAGAGTAACTTTACAAATTTTGACAATGGGACTATAATGAGGAGGGGCGGTAGTGAGGATTAGAGACGTGAACCAAATCTGAGGCTGATCATAATATATCATTATGATGTACATGGGGTGGCCTGCGAGTGTGTGCCACCTTTTCCTGCAGGGCTGCTCCCTGAAGGTAAAGGTTTTCAAACATCGGCCTCACACTGGAAGAGCTCAAGATCCAAATCAGACAAGAAATCGCCGCAATGGCCATCGGTATGCAGTAGCCAGTGCGTCGCCGCTGAGGGCAGCCATATAAAATGTTTTTTAGTTTAATTTAATTTAGTTTTTTTTTAAATTTAATCGCCCTTTGTCACTGCAATGATTGTTTTGGCTCGCCCTGTATAACACACTACGCCTTAAACGTTCCCATTGTTATCAACACAATCAAATAGCAGAGCACTTTGATCAACAACTCTGGTCAAACCGGCTCTTTTGTATGATTAAAAACCCAATTCATTCTTCCCCCATACAAATGGTTGAATGGAGGTAGCGAAATCGAAGGACGGACGTTTGGATAATCCGTTGAAAAATCGATAGCTGTATAAAATTACACTTAACTCCATTCTACAAATACACGGCAGTGTATAAATAAATATTTGCAACGAAGTTATAAATTTCGATCGTCCCAGGAAATGTTTTGAACAATCAAATAAATGCGTAAAATAGATCGTTGAACGAACTAAACCACTCGCGACGAAATATTAGAAACCCATGTTGTCAACATTATTGTACAATCTTATTTACGACTGTTATTTGATTTGCGACAGAAGAGAAATTTTGGATTAGGTAGCATAGGGAACATGTCTGCATTATGGGAAAATTTCGGACAGAATTGGTAAAATATTAACTTCTAAGGGGTTTAGAGAAGCGTCTAAAACTAGAAATAATCTCAAATCTTGATTAGGTTCAATTAAAGATAAAAGTGGGGTATATAAATTGAAAGGTTCGTGTGGACTCAATTATTGTGGCCTAACCAGTAAGAATTTTAGGGAGACGATAAATATTTTAGTTAATCGAAAAACGAAAAATATTTTAGACACTCGTAATTAGCTGTTGTACGTCACTTGAATAGATAGATAGATAGATAAAAGCCTTTATTCTCTAAATAATAATGCTACAAATGAACAATAGTAGTGGTTGACATGCACAAAATACAAGATACAAAATGAATCTAAAGTGCTGTTATTCAACCAAATAATAAATTATTTGATTATTATACACTCTAAATTCAGCAACAGGCTGTTAAGGCATGGCCGGTTAGGCCGTCCGCCATTGGAGTCGGTTTATCTAATTAACAAATGTGGACAACTCAACTGAACAACGTCACTTGAATGAATTAAATTAGCTTCAGTTTTGATCTTGCAGACAGGCAATTTTTGGATTTTTCCCCAGTAAGGAAGCATATTGGATGTACATGAAGTTACAGTGATAGGTTAGGCAAATCTTTGAATGATGTAATTCCTTCAAGTATATCTCCATTGTTGCGTCCATTTTTATAATTGTCTATAACAGTTTGACTATTATGACCCCCCCCCCCCCCCAATCTACCACCACACACACCCAGTTTTCCTTTCACTTGGTGGCAACCAATCCTATTAGACCTGTCACTTTGTAACCCCTATTATAGTGAAGTATAATACTTCACCTCAAAAGCAATAGTAATTCATCAACTAATCCTATTTGATTGTTCACTTTTGAGGTCCCTTTATAAGTTCATCTCACCGTAATTCACCTTCAGTGTTGTTTTGTTACTGAAGATGGGTTGATCGCCGAAAACCGGTCTAAACCGGTGTGACTCAAATTTCAGTGGAAATAGACGATTTTTTCAAATACATTGGTTTTCCTTAGATCGTTTAAATTGAAATTCAACTCAGCGTTCCAGAAAAGTATTCGTAGGTTTTTCAACGGAGTCATTCAACCTTTGAGATAAAAAAACTGCCGGTTAATCAACTTTCCCAACAAATGAGCCACATCCGACCTGCCATGTGCCGGCGGTATGGGGATGAGAAAGAATTTGTTTTGTTATTCAAATAAAACGGTCGGTTTTCCGCAAGCGGTCGTTGATCGATGAGGATTTTTCCCCAACAGCGAAGTTTAAATAGAATCAACGGGAGACGAGCGAAGGAGCGTGAGTTGGTCAGCGCCGGAGGATGGAGGGTGTTGTCAAGGTTACCAACTCCCGCCAACGACGGTAGGTTAGGGTTGTGGCGACGAGGAAGAGCTAAGAACCAGAGCCAACCCCAGCGCTTTCCAGGATTTCCCGAATGTATTCCATGAATATCCCAGCAAAACCTGATAGTTGACTCTGGGTCGGAGTCATGGATATCGGCTGAGTAAACAAAAAGAATTCAAATTCCGCGGGAAAAAATAGAGAGCTTTCAAGGAGATTTCGGGCACAGAAAGTAACTTAGATGGATCGCAAATGGATACGACTGCGAACATGTTCTGGCACACGAAGGAAGAATGAATAAATTATTTCGCATCAAATTATGGGTGATAGCATAAAAAAGTATGAAGACAACATTAGTCAAAAAACAAAAATGAAACCGCCTTTTTCGACATGGATATGTGGAATTGGAATAGGAAAATTAAAAAAAAAACTTTTTTTCATACGGATTTTCACATAGAATGGGGTCCATGCGATGAGCAATGCGTTGCCAAACACTCTGGATCTAAAAAATAAAAAACTCTGCAAATTCTTGACACAACGGTTTATTATCTTCCTTGTGCAGATCACCCTTCTGTCTATACCAGACTGTGTTGCAAATCGGCACCATACCATATTCTCACCGTACTCATACCATTTCTTTCCTATCATACCGTACTGTACTATACTAAATCATACATACAATAATATACCATACCATAGTCATACCATGTCGTACCAAAATTCATTTTAAACCCCTTCCCCTTGACCTAGGGTTATGAAAAGTTTCGAGGACCATTGTGGGGTTGGTCGAAACCCATAAAAAAAATTTCGTAATTTTAACTCAACGCTAACTGGGCAAAGTACCGCGGACGGCGATTGGCGTACGGAAGGATTTTTTTTTATTCGATTTTCTGAATCTACGTATCTTGAAACGTAAACCAACAAATTTTAAGGGGGGGGGGGGGGGTAAAAATTTTTTTTTCTTTGGGCGATTCCAATGGTTCATTATCGAAGATAATAAACCAAAAACATCCCCCAAACCATAGATACCATACACGAAGATTAGTAGGACAGAGAGAACTCGTCATAATACTATACTCTCGGGCTAGGTAAACTTTAAAATTGGTGCCCTGGAAAATGTTAAATAGTTGACATGTTACATTTGGAAATCTTAGCACAGAAATGAGCCCGATGATGAGAAAGAAGTATATTAGCGTATTTTTTAAACTTAAGAAAGTACAAAGTACAAATCATCAAAAAGAAGTACAGTACTTCTAAATAAAGTACGGTTGGCAACCCTACTCGAAACTGACTGGTTGTACGAATTATTTGAAAGATGTAATACGATTCGCGTTTTCATCCACGTAAATTTTGTGACTAACCATGTAAATAATCGAAACGGATTTCACAGTTGAGGGGGAGGGGTTAAATACAAAGCCAGAGCAGTGTCAATCCAATTATAAGAGAAATTGATAACAGAAAGAGATTGTCAATAGCTTCAATCGACCGTTCAAGCTTCCACTATGACGCCCTCATCAGCATTTTTAGCGCATATAATATAATATTATTATTCCGATGCCCAATACAAACGGTCGTCAAAGATTGTTCTTGAATGATTGCTATTGTTCTCGGTCTAAAATTTTTAAATCTTGAATTTCCGAAAAACATTTATGCCAAAATCCGTTTTAGACTTTCCTGAATTCACTGCCAAAAGACACCAAAAATCATATGTGTATATTTATACCATTTCTTCTTGGGCTGATGACGCTGTAACGCGAAAATTACCGTAAGATTTACAGTTGTTTAAATTGAGTGTTAGTCTCTTTCTATTTTCTCCTCCTGTGAAAATATTTATACAGTATATTTATATACATATTTATGTAAATAGTGGAGTGTAAATACCCGCAATCTACATATTTATGTATGTGTCATTCCGGACTGTTCCAGACTCTCGATAGAAGTGAGATAAAAAGTTCAATTTTGCACAAAACATCCTCCCTGGTAATCGAAAGGTCAAGTTCGTAGATGGGCAGTTTAGATGCCCCCTAAGTGGTGGTTTTGGGGAGTTTTAGGATTGTGAGGGGGGGGGGAGGATACCCATAAATTCCAAAACTGAAACACCTCATTTGAAAGTTTTTTTTTTAAACGCTGAACGTTTGAACGATGAAGTTCAAAATTGCGATATCTCGAAACTGGAGCACTTTAAAGATGAAGGAACGTGGTTGTTATTTGAGATCATCTTCACGGTTCATAATATGATTATGCTCTAATCTGATAACGGAATGTTACTTGGAAAAGACAAAAGTTGTTTTAAAACCAGTAAAATAGAGACATTTTACATAAAACCCGTCATTTCTTCGAAAATTCGCTCTAATAGCCAGGTTTTCAAGAACTAAGACGTGGTCGAACATCACTTCGTTTTGAGATACCTATAATATACTTTCCTCAAAGTTTTTTGCCTCTGAGGCACTAAAGTACTTTTGTATGAACTTTGTAGGCATTATGGGGCTACTCCAGTTTTATCGAGGTCAAGTGGAATTGTTCGGGATTTTTTCTTTCTTTAGGGAATCAAGGCGTCCAGATGACTCTTACATGACTCTATTGTTTTCAACTTCGAAAAGAGAGGACAATACAATGCAGAGAAAAGACTGAGAAAATGTTGCCTAAAGCTTCTCTGTACCCATAACCAGATTCGCTATGAATGGTTCTTGGTACCTCCAAACTGGGACTACTAAATATTTCATCCACGTGGGTTGAAACTATTCAAAGTTTGGGGTCATCATGGGTCTGACTAATAATAATTACTCATATTCATTAATAATAATATGACTCAGAGATCCAGACATAAGGGTGATCTGCTCGAAGAAGATAATAAACCGTTGTCTCAAGAATTTGCAGAGTTTTGTCAACTGTAACCACCTCAATGGGGTTGTTTACTTCTTTTGTTTGTCACGGCCAAATATAGAGAAGGAGAAATGTGGGAAGAATGTATGTCGCCAAAGTTGACAACACGGTGATGTAACGTCTCTCCGTTTCACCTTCACCCAGACACTTGTTGAAGCGTGAGATTTTGTTAGGGATTCTTTTAGTGGCGATCTATAGAAGAAGCTCGAAACCGTTCGAACCAATTCCGCTTGAATTCAACGTAGTATTAAATTTTAATATGTTTTTACGGGCGTGATTCGATTTGGAAGAGCGTGGACGTCCTGTCCCACATTTGGCCACCCCAACACTTCAGGTAGTTTTATTTGCGAAGCATCTTATATTTGCTAGGAATTGAAGAGGTACCTCCATGGTTTCTACTACCGTTCTACCCTGTTAAGAAAAAACGCCTCAACTCTAAATTTTCGACATTTCAGAAATCATCTTCAAAGTTTACCAGTGATAATTCCCCTTTTGTTCACTGCAAAACATTCTCGCAACCCCATGTTTTGGTAGGGCATCGTTTGATGTTCAATTAGATCGATACGTGTGAAGGATCCATCAAATAACAGTTTTTCCTGTCGATTTACGGCATTTGAGGCGAATATTGATTATTTCTTACTGGTTTTGTCGAATGTTTGTTAAAAAAAACTCGGACCCCCGGATGATTACTGTTTGGAGCCTTCGGCTAAAATTCAAGAAACATGGAACATGCTTTAGCTGTGTTTTATTTGTTTGCTGTTTCCTTTTACTATGAATTTGTTGTCTGTAGCTCTTTGTAAAACAGTCTCAATCACATCTAATGTATTCTTATTATTAAGAAATCGAAAACATCTAAAGCGATGAAGAACGCATCACAACTAAAAGCCCGCGTTCATAACGAATCTCGCCTAGGTTGCAAGATCCTTAGACCACATTCGTAAAAACCAAGCCAACCAACAACAAAGGGGGGGGGGGGGGAGAGAAGGGCAGGGGGAGGAGAAGGTGGAGGAGGAGAATGAAGAGGGCTGTGGGAGGAGTAGCTCAGTATCAAGAGGGTAACGAGAGCTCAAGCCCATATCGTGAGCTCACGCCCATAACTAGAGCTCAAGCCCATAACGTGAGCTCACGCCCATAACTAGAGCTCAAGCCCATAACGTGAGCTCACCCCCATAACTAGAGCTCAAGCCCATGACGGGAGCTCAAGCCTCTAGTGTCTTTTGGGTCCATACAGGGCAGTGAATACTGGCGGAATAGCGGGAATTCTGGCGACCAATGAATAGTCGAAGATGTTAGTACTAATGTACCATAATATTCATTGTCGGTCGGGGGCTGCACCACCTCCTCCATCACCCCTTCTCCATACTCCCACCATACCCCCTCCCTCCGCGTTACGAGTTACAGCCAACTTCGCCTCCTCCCGCCTACCACCTCCCTCCGCGTTAAGAGTTACAGACAACCCCCGCCCCCTCCAACCCATCGCCACAAACTGCTCCCTCCTTCCTTCCACGCTCACTTAATTCTCCGCCACTTCCAATTACCTCCCACGATTAACATTTATGTAGTGAGGGTCAGCTCATGAATGACAGACAATAAAATTTATTACTACTATTTATTTATTATTTATGATACATTAATACTACAACATACGCCGTTAGCGGCACATTGCTCAGTTAGCGTTGTACTAAAATTATGAAATTTGATTTAAGGGTTCGGACCAACCCCACAATGATCCTTGAAACTTTTCATAACCCTCGGTCAAGGGAAAGGGGTTCAAAACGAATTGTGAAATTCTGAAAATTTCATATCTCGAAAAATTCAAATCGAACGGTATAGTTTTTAGTTCACAGTTAGATAGAGTTTATTTTTTAGTTCATATTTACCTAGTTAGAGTTTATTTTTTGGAATTTTTTAAGACCATCCGCAGCTTCGTACAAGGCGTTTGTTCACAATGACGGCTCAAAGTTTGACCCGCCATTCGTTCTAAATTATACGATTATAATCTACGGACAAAACTGTTGACAAGGAGATTTGAAAAATTAGAGTTTTTTGAACCCGTGACCATAAAAGCTGATCTCGAGAAAACCCATTAATAATGTTTAGAAACGTTTTGAGGCAAGGGAATGATCAAGATTCAAAAAAAATGTGCAAACATCTGAAGTCTTTTTGAATCTTGATCATTCCCTCGCTCTTCAATTGCTAATTAGCTATGTCGCTAATTGCTAATTATTTTCATAAATTAACCAAATTTTAGAAAACTCTGCAAATTTTTGACACAGCGGTTCATTATCTTCTTTGTACATATCACCCTTCTGTTTAGATCGCCAAATGATAGAGGTAATTATTATTATTATGAATCATCATTATTTATTAGGTGGTTGGTGCGATTTTCGTGTTCCTTGGGTATTTCACTACAGTTATTCGTTTCGCGTGAAATGGTGTCGAACCATTCCGATTTTGTCTGTCTGTCTGTTTGTATGACTGTCCTTCAATCGCGCAAAAACGGCTCAATGGATCGAACCCTTCTCCCCTTATTTAAATGTTTCTGTGATCGGGGAAGGACATAGGGAGGTTCACTCCCGGATCCGATGAATAGGAGTGGGAGTTCATGGGGAAGCCGAAATATAACGATTTTAATGAGAATTCTGGCAGAATGGAGAATTCAAGGTTACGGTAGGCAATCTCGCCATACAGGGGCAGACCCGTAATACACGCACCTCGCTGGGGGACACCTTCCAAACACATACCTCGTATGGGAGGTGGTGGTGGGATGATTATTTTCAGTATGTCATACTGCGAATTAGCATACCTTTCATTATTTAAAGTATGGTACACTGCACATTATCCTACCTGTCGTTATTCACTGACCCGCAATACACGTACCTCGCCGGGTCAGACCAGCTATACACATACCTTGTATGGGTGGTGAGGTGGGGGTGATTTATTTACAATATGTGGTACTGCGAATTAGCCTACTTTTCATTATTTACTGTACGCCATACTGCGCTTCAGACTACCGGTCATTATTCACAGATCCGCAATACACATACCTACTTGTTTTTGTGATGAAAAAAATTATTTATTGGAGTTTCGGATTGGGTATCATGCCTTTTGCTTCGGAAATCATGACACTAATCATTGAGATAACAATAGCTAATTGATAATGGAGATCAAAAATTATAAATAATGGCAATAAGTGATAATAATGATAATAGTGAATCAATAAACGGTTATACGTGCCTGTTTGAATTTGTAATTTCCTAGGGTATATAGATTTGGTACCTTTGGTAGAGTACCATGCTGGAAAAAACCTAGTTCAATCTCTACCTGTATTTCGTACATAATATTTCCTACACAATGAGAAAAAGATTTCCTAAAGTATCGGTGGTATTAACTATATTCGTACTTAATGTAATCGTATAGGTATTTAATTGTTAATTCGGGAGTAGTAGAGGCCTAATGCATACTATTTGTGGTAAAGAATAATGTTATTGCATTACTCGATGAATTACATCGCTTCAATAATAAAGTGATTCAAAAACATCTAAATATCCTCCCATGGGAGGTGTCCTGGTACTTCAGGCTCCGTGGGGAAGGTAATAAAATACAAAATTTGCTATATTAAATTTTGTTAGAAAGGCGTCAAAGGGGTTTTATATCAATTTTGCATGTTTAAAGTGTTATTTACAGTGTGTGCCTTTCTTAGTTAAAAGCTCCATCACCAACGTCAAGGTGAAGGCACATCGATGAAGTCCCTACTTACATACTAAACATTCATACTGCTTGGGGGTCATAACGACCACGCTAGAGTCCCATTCATACAAGTCTAGCTCTAAAAATAGCTAAGTATTCAATTTCTGAATATTAGTGGGGGACGTCGTGTTTCCGGTAGGTAGGTCTCTAAGAAATAGTTATACCATTTTTGGGCGAAATTAGGAAATACTGGGGATGCCGTGTTTCTGGTAAAAACATTTCCATAGATATAACCATACCTACCTACCATTTTGGACATTGAATTAAGGGATTGCCGTGTTTCCGGTAGGCGCATCACTAAGGAATGGTTATACCATTTTGGGCAAAATTAGGGACTAATGGGTACGCCGTGTTTCCGGTAAGAAAAAGTCCATAGATGACCATAACTACCATTTTGGGCGTTTAAGTTTCTGCCGTGTTTCCGATTGGTTACATTGTTTTCCAATGGCAGCTCTCGCTGACTCTTTTTATCTCAATTAAATAGTCGTTTTTTTTCATCACTAATAGGACTGTTTGTTTTGACTGTAGGATCCTGCGGATCATTGTAACCAAATCATTTTGGACAGTGTATGTATACAAAAAAGAGCATTTGTGGGGTGTGCACCTGACAAAGGTGCATAATGATAATAGAAAATAACAGAATTATTTATTTACATACTACTTTATACATACCTACATGATATTATTATTTAATTACATGGTTTTATTAATCAATTTTCTATACTTCGTATTTGGTTCTGACTTAGTCATTCCAAGTACCCATGAGCAACTGTTGAGACTCCACCTTCCAATATTTTTCTTTTTGTATCATATGGGGATAAAGCAATTTTATTAACTTGCACCGTTGAAAGGTTGGGTTTTTTAGACTAGATAACAACCATCTGCTTCCTGATTATATCCATTGAAAATAATGAGTTGTAATATTCTTCAAATTTTATCTCCTTTTCAACCACATTCCTGCTAATACCCTTGATTTTCTTTATCTCTCTTCCTCCTTCTGTCAGAATTTCATACATTTTTGCTCTCAGAGCTATAAATGCGGACATTTTTTCCCCATTCATTTCATCTTTGAATTTACCAAGTACTTTTTTATTTTTTAAAGTTTCGAAGAAATCACTAGTTTCATTAAAATGTCCCCATTTTACAGATTTTATAGCATTTTTGTCTCCACTTTTAGCCGAATATCACCTCAGTTTATGAATTTTTCATCTCTGAGCTCGATGGTGAAGCCAGAATTGCGATATCTCATTCCGTTCTCGAACTGGAACACTTTGAAAATGACGAAACGTGGTTGTTACTTGTGATGTGCCTCAGTATTTCATTATATTGAATACCTCATAGAAAACTAAAATAAATCTTAGTCCGTACAGTTGTTGATAAAATGTTCAGTCAGCAGCGGTACTCCCCGGGGTCTGACCATCGTTTTGGCATATTTTCCACAATAGCTCTGGGGCGAATTCTGAAAAATGGTTGGGTCCAATTTTCGCGTTCCCGACTCGCTCGTTTCTCTACCACGGCCCTTTCCCCTGTCTCCTCATTTTCTATGTCAGTGAAGTTTTCATCACTGTCGATATCCTCGAACATGTCAGGTGCCGTCAGACTTTCAAAATCCCAACTGAGTGTTGCGCTCAGATTGGGAGTCTTCACGGAACAGTCGGACATAGGCTCGTCAGGAAGGTTGAGATACGGCCGCCCCTGCCTTTTGAATTCCAACGGTGTCGATGGAACCCGCGACATGATCTCCAAAATAGATTGCTTACTCATCGCATTCTTCAAGAACCTGTGGTTGATAATTAACCACGCCGAATTTCGATCCCTTGGGTCCTCCAGCAAGCAGCTGGACAAAACCCATCAGTAGAGGTCGGTCTTCGTCGCGTAGGTACTTGAGGTAATGTATCATGCACGATATTGATGAGTTGGTTGCATTGCAGGGGACACTACTGCTCATTACAACAGCGTACATTCCAAGCGACCAAATGTCAGCAGCAGTTGTGACAAACGCTCGGGCGAATCCATTTCCGGAGCTCGGAACAACGACGTGGTGATGAGTGTGGGGTTCCGTTCGTAAAGGCTGATGGCGGAACCAAAGTCGGACAAAACTGCACTGCCGTCATTCCGCAATAACATATTCCCCGGCTTTATATCACAATGGATGATGCAATTATATAGTAAATACATCAAACCTCTCGTAATATCCTTAATAAAGGATGCTATCATCCTATTACTGAAGAGACGAGGCGTCATTCCCATGTCCCTTCTCATGATGTCACTCAAGGACCCGAAAGGATAATAATCAAAGACTTTCCATAGCTCATACTCGAACAGGAAAGAAGTCGTATGTGATATCAAGAACGGATGTAGAAGGTGCTTCATATACGTCACTTCCCTGATCGCAAAACTTAATCTCCTCCTTCGGTCAACATTTACTCTCTTTATTGCACATAATTTGTTTGTGCTAATGCATTTTGCCAAATTGACGATCCCATTTCCTCGGCTCCTCAACATTCATGTTCTCTTCCTCCTGGTGGCCTTCATCCTCCTGGTGGCCCTCCTGGTAGCCCTCAAGAACTTCCTCCTGATGGTCTGTATTGTCTTTCGCAATAACTGGCACTGACTCCAAACTTTGGTCCATGTTTCCTCCGGATTACCTGATATACAAAAACGAACGAATACTCAACATAACATAACATAACGAAAGAATATCAAAACAAACCAAAGAAGAAATAATGAAGTTTGATTAATGCATGATAATGATAAAAATCGTGGTGGAAAAATTGGAGCCTTCTTTTAGTTTATTATCATCAATCAGTGACGGATCCTGTCCTGAAACTCAGGAGGTGCACATAGATCAAGAGAGCTATCGCGAAGGGGACTCCGCCAAATACGAAATTCAACCATGTGCAAATGGGATAAATCTTGTAAGCTTCCTCTTCTTCAAATTACAAACGCTACTACATACTACATAAGTGTTTTCATGTTTCACATGCGCAACCATTGGAATCGCCCAAAGAAAAAAAGTTTTTAACCCTCCCTCAAAATTTGTTGGTTTACGTATCAAGATACGTAGATTCAAAAAATCGAATAAAAAAAAACTCTGCAAATTCTTGACACAAGGTTCATTATCTTCTTTGTACAGATCACCCTTCTGTCTAGATCACTAGGTCTAAATGTCTAGATCCTAAATGTTAGATTAATTATTATTATGAATTATCACTAATTATCACTAAGAGAGTAAATGTTGACCGAAGTTATTGCGAAAGACAATACAGACCATCAGGAGGAAGTTCTTGAGGGCTACCAGGAGGGCCACCAGGAGGATGAAGGCCACCAGGAGGAAGAGAACATGAATGTTGAGGAGCCGAGGAAATGGGATCGTCAATTTGGCAAAATGCATTAGCACAAACAAATTATGTGCAATAAAGAGAGTAAATGTTGACCGAAGGAGGAGATTAAGTTTTGCGATCAGGGAAGTGACGTATATGAAGCACCTTCAACATCCGTTCTTGATATCACATACGACTTCTTTCCTGTTCGAGTATGAGCTATG